>NW_004624856.1:6368668-6385242 GCF_000247695.1 Heterocephalus glaber | reverse complement strand
TTTTTCGAGATCCCCTTTTGTTGCCAGTTCAGTGGGTCCAGGTGTTTGAGTACCAGAGTGTTCCATCTCATTTCCTTTTGGGGTTGCTGTAGGTGATCTGGAAGTCTGGTTTTGAGACTTATTTATGTGTTTTCTCATTTTGACTGGGGCAGCGGGTTGTTAGCGCCTGCACGGATTCCCTCCTCTGAGCTGAGAGAGGTGGGACAGGGGCTGGGAGCAGCGGTAGGGATGGTGACCCAAAAGCCCTTTCCTGTAGGCTGGGAGCAGTAGGAGAGATGGTGGCCGGGAAGCCCCTTCCTCTGGACCAGGAGCAGTGAGATAGCCGTCAGAAGCCCCCCGCTCTGGGCCGCGAGTGATGGGAAGGATGGTGGCCCGGAAGCCCCTTCCTCTGGGCCAGGAGCAGCGGGGCAGAAGGTGGTCTAAAAGCCCTTTCTCCTGGGCTGGGAGCAGCAGGAAGGATGGTGACCGGGAAGCCCCTTCCTCTTGACCAGGAGGAGTGGGATGGTGGCTCAGAAGTCCCTACCTCTGGGCCGGGAGCAGCGGGACTCAGTACCTTGGTCTGGTGGTCTGGTGTCCTCTGCGTCTTTGTAGTGTGGAACCGGGTGGCTGCTTGTCTGCAACCGGGTGACTTGGCATCTTCTGTGGGACTCGGCAAGTTTAAATTCATTACATGTTATTTGAAAATTAAATGTCAACATTTCTTCTTTAAAAATATGCTGAACTTAAGTACTGATACATGCTTTATTTGGCATGGATGAACCCTGGTGTCTACATGAAAGCAAAAGAAGCCAGTCTGGGAAGGCTTCACAGAAAAAGAGCAAGGGGCCAGGGATGTAGCTCAACAGCACCGTGCCTGTCTGGCAAGCACAAGGTCCGGAGTTCGATCCCAGGTACCAGAAAATAAATAAATAAATAAATAAACAAATAAATAAGCTAGAAAAGGGACAATGCCTTCAATGGATATGAATTTCTTCGTGGGGTGATGAAAATTTTCCTAACTGGTGGTTATGGTTGCACAACTCCAGAATATATTAAAACTGAATGAATTGTACACTTAAATGGGCAAATTGCATGGTATGAGAATTACGTCTCAAGAAAGCAATTATTTAAAAAATAAAACTTCAGAGTTTGGTTTTGAAACAAAATGAAATCTGGTCAACTTAACTTTAGCCTTTATTAGTAATTCATAACTTAAACAGAAGTTATTTAGACTTTATCTTGTTGCTTTTGTTTTGAATACTCCTCAGAGCTGTTTTTTCCTGTGAAAGATGAATTGAAAGAGTCCTTCCATATTCTCATTCCCTAAGATTTTCTGACATGGGTTTTACTCTCTGCCAGTTTGCCTGCTTCTTTTGTCAACCTAGTTCTATTCTTTTTGGGGCTGAGTACAATTGTGATACAGTCGTAAAAATTATACACAAAATAAGAGTTTATTGGTTCAAGGTCCGGTATAATTAATTTCCCTCAAGTAAAATGTACTGCTTTAATTTGTAAATGTTATGCTTTAATTTGTTGAAGTAGTATGTTGCCATCTGTTCTGTTTGTGTTTATTCTTAGTTGTCTCTCAGCAAAAGAGGAAAGGGAATGATCCTGGGACATACTTTGTTACTGAGTGCTTTCCACAGAGCCTCCTGGCACCTACCTAGTGAAGAACTAATGCCTGTTGACAAAAGATAAGCATAAACCTACCTGGGGCAGGCCTGGAGAGGTGAGAGAGCCATCCTAAAGGGAGGACATTTTAAAAAAAATCATGTTCATGTTAATAATTTAATCATTCATTCAATAAATGCTCAATGGAAGGCCCTGGAAAATAACAGTGCTCAAAGTGCCTAAATATCACCTTTGAGGAAGGATATATTCTAGTGGGGAAAGACACACAATAAACAAATAAATAAGTAAAATACATGGTCTATTGGATGATAAGTGTAACAGAAAAGAAAGCTCAGAAAGGAGAGAAGGCTGCTCTGTGAGTAGTATGGCCATGTAATTGTTGTCCCTAGAACAGTACTTAAAGATGTGATGGAGGTTTGGGACCAAGAAACAATGATATCTGGAGAGCAAATGCAAAGACACAGGGTGAGAATGTGACTTGAGTTGAGGCAATGATGAAGAAATACGTGTGGCTGGAGTAGCGAGGAAGAGGGAGAATAGTAGTGGCAGAGCTCAGAGCAGGATTGGGTTCTGCACTGTATGGACCTGGTAGGATTTTTGAATAGAAGATACTATTATTTTATAGGTTTTCAGAGCATCTCTAGTGACTGTCAAGAAGGACCAAACATCAGAGGGTGAGGAAGGAGTCTTGTAAAACAGCTTGGTAGCTACTGCATTAATGTGAGTTTTACACTGGAGTGGTGCATTCACGTTGGTAGCAAGTGATTATCGTCTGAATCCACTTTGAAAGTGAGTTAAAGAATTTGGTAGTGGATTGGGAAATATGTTAGGCATGAGAAAGAGAAGTTGAGAATTATGTAAGGATTTTAATTTGAGCAACTACAAAAACGAAGATGCTACTTACTATGATGAGGGATGTTAAGGGAGAAGCAGATGTCTTTAAGGAGGGGTGAAAGCTGTTAAGTTTTAGATACCTTGAGTTTAAAGTTCCTATCAAATATTCAAGTGGAAATATTGAGAAGCTATTTGCAATATTTAGGAAGAGAATCTAGATGTAAAATGTTAATGGTTCAAGGATTAAGGTCAGTGGCACTACACTTCTTTGTAATCAAGAAAAGTAGAAAATTTAGCCATAGATGCAAATAATTGTGTAGATATTACTGTTGGAGATTCTGAAAGCCTCTTTCTAAGTGCTTCTATTTTCCCAATGAAATAGAAAGCAGGGCTACAATCTGAGAAAGAGGATAAGTGTTGAAGCACGGGTATTGGAACAGGCAGAAGAGAAAAGAAGCAACTGACAGAAAAAATGAAGAATGTGGAGTGGCATGGAGAGAAAACTCTTTGGGTATAACTGAATTCAAAGTCACGTTTTTAACATGGCCAGTCAGAATGATTTTATCATATACTTCAGCAATATTCAGGTGTGTGAGTGAAAGCACAAATGAATTTGACCAAGATTGGGCTTTTGATAGGTAAAAATAAGGAAGGGAAAGAGAGGCAAAAATGTTAAGAGAATACAAGGACGTGCTCGTAAGGAAGAACCAGGCAATTTAAACTGAGTAAAGAAGACTTCGACATCAAAACAGTAACATGTCCTGAAAAGAAGGTACAAAAAGAAAATTTCATGATAATTCACTATAGGAAGATGTGCTACACTTATTTCTATGGCTTTGAGTGCCCCTGGGCTTTTAAATAATCTCTACTTGAAGACTGTAGCCTCAATATTAGAAATATGACCAGGGCTACTTTATTTAATGTATACCTAATCACCACAGAAATAGGTATTAACATTCCAGGTTCACAGTTCCTTTCCTATAGTACTGAAATTCAAAATGCATTAAAATCTGTAATAGTTTTTTCTAATTCATTTGGCAGCAGAATCTGACTTCACCTGAACATAACTGGTGGGAAGCTGTTTATAAGATTTATTTAATTAACTTGTATACTGGTATGTAGGAACTGCTGCAAACTCTGACTGGAGTTATGCAATATACAGGATGTATGCCCTATTAATTTTCTAACATCTGAGAACATCTCAGTTTGAGAGTACATTTCATACCAAGCAGTTTGAATAAGGGACTTTAACCTGTACTACCATTCTACCAGATAGAAAACTGATGGTTGGAGGTTTAGGTAACTGCCCAAGGCTGCAAATAGTAAGTAGAAGGACCAGGTTTAAATCTGGTGTCATGTGAGTCCAGGGAACACTAGGATTAACTGTGGAATCCACCTCAGCCAGTTGCCTTCATGGGATGTAGATAAGTGCATGTAGCCACTCATAATATATTATTTAATTTATGCTTAAAAAGACTTTGCTAGGTAGGTAGTGGGTTTTTTTATCCTTTTATGGGTGAGGACATCAAAGATTAGAGAGATTTATCAAATTTCCAAGGTCATGTACCTGCTAAGCTGAAAGGACATGCTTCTAATATATGCTTCCAGACTCAAAAGCAGTAGGTTTTAGCCATTTAGCTCTCTGCCATTAAAAAATGAATAATAATAGCAATAATAATAACTACTATCTTTTGTACTCTTATTATGAATCATACACCTTATACACATTATCTCATTTTTGTCTCTACAATAATCCTGAAAATTGCTAGCTTGGAGAACCAAAATCTAGATAGTTATGTAAGTTGCCTGTGGCTGTACAGCTATTTATTTTTTCCTTTCTGTCATGACCAAGGGCGTGACATAACCTGGCCCCTGCTTGGCCAGGTTCACACCCAGCAAGAAACTTTGCTGCCCTTGGGAAAAACTGTTATAGAGAAACTTGGCACTAGCAAGAAATGCCATCACACCCCAGCCCTCAATTCCAAGGAATATCTGTCCCACTCTCCAGCCTGAGGAGGACAGGCCACTATCTTTGACCCCAGACTCCTCAGGTAACAAATCCTCTGACCAAAGTTCCTAGCAACCTCCTAGCAACCACTTCTCTATTTAAATCTATGGTCTCCCCCCATTCTAGGCTGATTCTCGCTCAGAGTCAGCCTACCTGTTTTGCACTTGAGTGAATAAAACAGCTTCATTTGCTCACCCAAGGCAAGCCCAGATGATTTTTCTGCTCTCTGCATCTCCACTATATCTGATGCCAAAGACCAGGGATAGGGCAACCCTCCCTGCAGAATTTGCAGTCCTATCTAGAGCCTTTCCCTTGATGAGACCACCTGGTGAGCTCTGTTCCTCAGACCATGCCTCAGACCTCATCTCAGTCCCTGCCAGTCACCTCAGATCAGGTGAGAAATTTCCCTACACCTCTAGTTCCCACCTCCCTGCCACTGCTGTGGCTGCCTCAAAGCCCTCCCCTTACTTCTACTTCCCTTCACCCACTGAGACTATTCTCTTTTAACCCTTCACCCACCAAGACCTTCCTCTCTTTGACCCCTTACTTACCAAGACAGAGAGAGAGTCATTCTACTTTCTGTGTAGATCCAGTGATGGTCACAGAGCATTTCCAGGGAGAAACTGTTCACCCTTGGCGTCTGGCCAACTGCAAAGACATCTGCCTTGGCCACTCACCTACACCCTGTTACAGCCCTGTGTCTCAGCTGATGTCCCCTATTGACCTTGTTGCTGATGTCATCTGCTCTCCCTCTATTCCCCCTTCCTCTCCCTTAGCCTGTCTCTGAAAAAACTCTAAAAACTTCTCTGTCTTTACCCTGATCTGAAGCCCAAATGCCTAATTTTTTTTTTTGTAATACTGCTCAGCCACAATATAAACTTGAAAATGGCTCTCAATGGCCTGAAAATGGCACCTTTGATTTTTCCATCTTGCAGGACTTAGATAATTATTGACATAGACTGGGAAAATGGTCTGAGGTACCTTATTTCCAGGCATTCTTTAGGTTCTTTACACTCCATAGTCTTCCTACCCTGTGGTCCACCTGTGTTTCCTCTCAAATTCTTCTTCTTTCCCTCCCATCTTCAATCCCCACCCTAGTCCCCTCTGATGTGGACTCCTCCATGACAACAGATCCAACTGATCTTGCTCTTCCTTAGCAGCTCCCCACTCCTCCTGTAGTGGCTCCAGGATCTGCTGCTCCCTCCCCAGAGGCTCTGCCCACCACAACCTGCACAGCCACTTTCCTCCTCCCCCAGAGCCTCCTACTGCTTCTAGTCAGCCCTCCAGTGAAGCCTTTTACCAGGCCAGGCTTCTTGTCTTCCCAACACTGCCTCTTGACTCTAGCCCTCCTCTATATGCTGTACCCACCCCTACTCTGCCTTGTACATGGTCTGGATTACAGTATGGCCCCTTCCACCTTGCCCCTTGCTTTGCCTCCAAACCCTTGGTTCTTGCCTCCCCAGTTCCCCCTGGGAGTTGGCTGGGATAGAAGGAATAGTAAGAGTTCATGTCCCTTTCTTTCTGGAAGACCTCTCCCAAATTAACTAGCATCTGGGCTCCTTCTCAGATACCACCCAATATATCCAAGAGTTTCAATACCTAACTCAGTCATATAACCTCATCTGGGCTGATTTAATGTTATCCTTGGCTCCATTCTCTCCTCAGATGAGTGAGTATAAGTAATCTCCATGGCCCAGTCTTATGGGGACAAAAAATAGCACCTTTAGGCTGACCTCCCAGTAAGCATTGCAGCTTTCCCCTGGGAAAACCCAAACTGGAACTATCAGGCAAGATCTGGAAACATAGCCAACTGAGACTGCATGGTTTCTTACCTAGTGGAGGGACTTCCCAAGGCAACTTATAAGGTGGAGAATTTTGATAAGGTCAGGGAAGCCACCCAGAACAAGGATGAAAATTCAGCCGAGTTTATGGCTCACCTAGCTGCTGCCCTTAGGTGATTCACAGTACTAGACTCAGAAAAACCAGGACCATTAATTCTCAAAATGCATTTCATCGCCCATTTGGCTCCAGACATTAGTAAAAAACTACAAAGCTGAAGACTGGCTCTCAAATGCCACAGCAAGACCCGATCAATTTTGCCCTCAAGATCTCCAATAAGAGATTAAAGTACCCTAAAGCAGTACATTTCTGAGCTGCAAATGCTAGCTTCTGCCATAAAAAACCAAGTTGACCACAAAGGGATCAAAGGAATTCCCAACTCTAGGACCATGCTTTAAATGCTGCTAGAATGGTCACTGGGCTAAGGAATGCCTGCAGCCTAGTATTCCTCCCAAGGCATGTCCTTCTTGTTGTGGACCCCACTGGAAGTCAGACTGCCCAGCACAGGCAGCCGTCTCTGGGTCACAACCCCATGGACCCCCAACAGGCTCCTTCTCAGGCCTTCTTGGCTTGGCCATTGAAGATTGATGCTTCCCAGAGACCACAGAGGCCCCCTAGCCCATCTTAGACACCAAGATCTGGGTAAATCATATGGTGGAGGGTAAATTATTCTCTTTTCTGTTCATTCTGGTACCAGCCATTGGACCCTTCTTTCTTTCCAAGGACTGATCTTTCTGGTGCCAACTACTGTTGTGGGCATTAATGGCAAAGTTTTCAGTCCTTTAAAACCTCCCCCAATCTGGTGTCAATTGGGTCAACACATTTTCCCACACTCATTCCTAGTCATCCCCACCTGTCCTGTTCCCTTTGTAGGGCAAGACATCTTAACCAGTTTGTCAGCTACTCTGACCATCCCCAGAACACAGCCAACACTTACGGCTTCCTTACCACCTCCTTCTCTGTCCCACCCTGAGGCTCCCATTATCTTGCCTCACTTCAACCCCAGGGTCTGGGATACTTCTATCCCATCCCTACCTTCATCCCAACAACCATTTACTATTCCTCTCAAGCCAGACCACCGATTACCCTGCCCAATAGCGGTATCCTATCCCTGACCTGGTTTTCCAGGCCTTAAAACCTATATCTCTCCTACTGTAACACAGTCTCTTAATTCCCATCACCTGTCCTTATAACACCCTTATCCTCCCAGTCTGAATGGCAGATGGATCTTACAGGCTGGTACAAGATCTCTTCACTATCAATCAGATTGTCCTCCCCATATACCCCATGGTGCCTAACCCCTACACATTTTTGTCCTCCATCCCTCTATCACTCATTACTCTGTCTTAGATCTAAAAGATGCTTTTTTTACTACCCCCCTGTACCCTTCCTTACAGCCTCTCTTTGTCTTCACCTGGACAGACCTGACACTTGTCACTCCCAACAACTAGCCTGGACCATTTTACCACAGGGTTTGTGGGATAGCACCCCCATTACTTTGGTCAGGCCCTTACCTGTGACTTGGTGTCCTTTCACCCCTCTTCCTCTCATCTCATTCAGTGTGTAGATGACCTCCTCCTGTGCAGCCCCTCCTATAAGGCATTCCATAAAGACAGCCTCTTATTATTATAATATCTCAACTCCAAGTGGTATTGTGTCCCTCCAAGGCCCAAATATCTTCCCTGTCTGTCACCTATCTGGGCATCATTCTCCATAAACATATGAGGTCCCTACTCCCAAACCATATCCATTTGATCTCCCAGATTCTAACTCCCACCATCAAACAACTGGTCCTTTTCTTTCTTGGCATAATATAATACTTCCACCTCTGAGTTCCTGCCTTTGCTCTCCTCACCACATACCTCCACAAACTTATAAAGTGAGATCTTCCTGAGTGCTTAGATCACAAGACCTCCCCTCACTCATCTTTTCAGTCCTTAAAGGAGGCCTTAAAGACAGCCCCCTTCCTGGCCCTTCCAGTCCTCACCAACCTTTCAGGCTCTATAAAGTAGAGTGAGGGGGTGGGCTGCAGGAGTTTTGACTCAAGGTCCCAGCCTGCATCCAAACACCTTTCTATCCAAACAGCTTAACCCCACTGTCATGGACTGGCCACTATGCCTAGAGGCAGCTGCTACTGTGCCCTTGTTACTTCTAGAAACCCTCAAAATCACTATACATGCTCCACTCACCTTTTTCTCTTCCAACAACCTTCAGGGACTCATGTCTTCATCCCAACTCTCACACTTTCTCTCTGCCTATTTCCTTCTCCAGCTCTATGTGTTTTTCATGGAAACTCCCGTGGTTACCATTGTCTTAGGCCCTGATTTCAATGCAGTTTCTCACCTTATCAACATGCTGCCTCTTTCTAAAAAGACTGAACTGCATGACTGCATGTCTCTAATATACCTAGCAACCTCTCCTTTCCCTCAGATTTCCACCTTCCCTCTTCCCACCCTAGCCACACCTGGTTCATCAACAGGAGTTCAAACAAGCCCACCCCCAGCTCCTCTGCCAGGGTGGGATATGCTATCATCTCCTATGATTCTATCATAGAAGCTAAAGTTCTCCCTCCATTAATGACCTCTCAAAAGGCTGAACTAGTCAGTCTGACCCATGCCCTCACACTAGCACTTGTGAGGCCTTACAAATTAACATCTATACAGACTCCAAATATACATTTCATATATTCACAATCATGCTGCCATCTGGGAAGAAAGAGGATCTCACTTCACAAGGGTCTTCAATCATTAATGGTCCACTCCATAAAGCCCTTCTCCAGGCTGCCCTCTTGCCAACCCAGGCAGCTGTACTTCACTGCAAGGGACACCAGAGACTTTGAGACCCCATAGCTGCTGGAAATGCCCTTGCAGACAAAACCACAAAGGAGGCAGCCAATCTCCCCCTCCAAACCCCTAAGAATCAATATTTTTCCCTCTCCAGCTTCACCCTGATATTTCTCTCTGAACACCAACAATATCAGGATTTCCCCACCAAAGATGGATGGTTCCTGAGTCAGAGTAAGTTCCTCCTTCCTGCTTCACAGTCCTATGCTATTCTTTCATTCTTTCATGAGAATTTTCACATAGGCTATAGACCCTTAACCTGACTGCTTTAGCCTCTCATCTGCTTTCCCTCCTGGAAATCCTCCTTAAAATCATCACTACTCAATGCTCTATTTGCTGCTTGACCACACCTCAGGGATTCCTGAGGGCCCCTCCTTTTCTATCCATCAAGTCTGCGGCTTTTCTCCAATTCAAGATTGGAAAGTTGATTTCACCCACATGCTGCAAATACATATGCTGAGATACCTCCTGGTCTAGGTTGATACTTTCACTGTAGAGGAGGAAGTCTTCCTCACTGGCTCAGAAAAGGGCTTGGCCATTATTACTCTCCATAGCTGAAACTATTCCCCAGTTTAGCCTTCCCACATCCACTCAATTGACAATGGTCCAGCTTTCATTAGTCAAGTTACCTAGGAGGTATCCAATTTGCTTGATGTCCAATGGAACTTCAACACTCCTTACTGGCCTCAATCAAATGGAAAGGTAGAAAGGGCTAACAGCCTTTTCAAGGCTCATCTCACTAAACTCACACTCCAGCAACATAAGGACTGGGTTTCCCTGGTCCTGGTCACTCTCCTTCAATTCTGAGCCACCCCTGGGAACCTATGGGATACAGCCCCTTTGAACTTTTATATGGCCACACTTTTCTGCTCAGTTCAAACCTCAGCCCAGAGGCCAGCCCCACTGGAGACTATCTCCCAGTTCTGAAACAAGCTCCAAAAGAGAACTGGCATGCTATTAACCTAATTGTGACATCCAGTCTTATAAAAATAGTCTACTTAAAGATTGCTCCTAGTTAAAGATTAAAATGCCATCCTTGTGGCCCAAGTGGACGAGACCCTTCCTGGTCATCTACAGCACTCCAATGGCTGTCCATCTATGAGACTCTCCCCTGTGGATACATTGCTCTTGGATAAAGCTGTGTCCAGTTAATAACTCACCTGACTCCTTGTGGAAATCATAAGTAGCCTCCCCTACTTCCCTCAGGCTGACTCAAATTCCAGAAGACATTTAAATGCCTGCCCCTAGCATCTTGCCACTTCACCCACTTCCTTCATTCAGTCTGCTTTGACCTTATTTGGTTTCATGCTGAGGTGTCTACCCTTGAATCCTACCTTTTTCAGGGCATTCTGTAACTTTCCCTCAGAGGAGAATGAATTGTTTTCCTTCCTTCTTGCTCTTCTCCTGTTCAACGATTGATAAAAAGGACCTTAAATACCCTCTGTTCCTACAATGTACTCTTCAGTGGATTTTACTTGCAATCCTGTTATGGCTTCAACTCAATTGTCTTTTGTCTCAGGGATGGAATCATTTCTTATGCTCACATTCACCCTCACCCTAACTAGGTCCCCCTCCCCCTCCTCTCTGTGCTCCTTTATTTAGGTAGCTCTCCTTTTCCCTTCACCCTGTCTCACTGCTGCAACCCAGCCCCTTCTCCCAGAAGTTCCTAATTATCTCCAGAGGACCCTGAAATTAACTCAATCCTTGCTGAACCAGTCCAATCCTTCTTTAGCCTAAAATTTCTGGCTTTGCACCTCCAAGTCTTCAGCCACATATATGGCCACTCCAGTCCCTCCCCAGATCTAGGGCCTTAATAACCTTACATACCACCCCCAATATGAAACAAAAGGCCCTTACTCAATTTCCTCATTGATGGAATGACCAAAAAACCCCAAAAATACTCAGACAGGATGTGCAACCTGACTCATTCAGTCTTATATCACTAACCTCTCCATATACAAGAACTCAACAAAGCCTATACATGGCCCCATAACCACTGAGACTGGTCTGACCTTCCAATCCCCTATCTGGATTCAGCATAATCTATCCTCTAGTACACCACTAGAACATTTACTCCCCAACCAATGTAAGAATACATTGGCCCCAGCTGACTGTATGAAATATTAGGTTGCTTTAGAATGCTCCATTCACTAAGCATGTCTGTTTTTTTGACCCTCCTAAAATTACCACACCTTTGCTCAGGTTTCTGTAATTGCTGCCACATTCCATGCATGAAAACACATCCATGGACTCCTGTAACCAATCTCCCACTCATTCAGACAGCCTTCTTTTGCCTACCTTTAACTATGCACCACAATGGCTTTTAATAGAAACCAAAAAGGTTTTCATCTAATGGGAAAATAGAACAGTAAATTCTAGCAACATGCCCCATCAAGGCCCCTTTACCCTCCAACGGGAGCTGTCCTGTCATGAACTCTGGATGTCTGGGAAAATGAAAACAAGAAACTTACACATCTCTTTAGTATCAATAACTAATTCTGCTTACCCAACCAAGGCATTTTCTGGCTTTGTGGGATATCCAGCTATTTATACCTCCCCACTAACTGGATGGTAGATATTGCCCCAGGAAACCAGAGCTTGTCCCCATCAGAGCCCTGATCTGACAACATAGAGATCTAATAATACTCCTCCTTGTTGGTTTGGGTATCTTTACCTGCAGGGACAGGAATGGCAGGTCTAACTACTTCCCTAACCTACTACCATTCCCTATCCCAAGATCTCTCTAATGCTGTAAAAGAAATAGCTGACTCCATTCTTACCTTACAGAACCAGTTAGACTCCCTTGTGGTGGTGACACCTCAGAACTTTAGATCTTCTAACAGCCAAAAAAGGAGGCTTATACCTCTTTTTAAAGAGAAGAATGTTATTTTTATACAAATCAAGCAAACATAGTAAGAGATTCAGCAAAAAGGCTAACTGACAGAGCTTCAGAAATTGGACAACACATGTCCAATTCTTGGACCAGTATTTGGAGCTGGACCACATGGCTCCTTCCATTAACTGGCCCTTTCATTTGTATTCTTATCCTCCTCCTCTTGGGACCATGCCTCTTCAAAGTTCTTTCAGGATTCCTCCAAAATTAAATTAAGGCTTTCACCACTCAGTCAATGTGACAAATGCTTGCTCTGACTCCTCCTTATTGCCCCGTCCCCCAAAACTCTCTCCCAATTAAAGGTGTCAGTACCACCCACATATCCTGCATGAAGCATCCACAAAAATCAGTGCCCACTTCCCTTAACTCTTCTTCCTTTTATAACAGCAAAGAGACAGGAATGTCACGCCCAAGGACATGTCATATCCTGACCACCACCACCACCCCCCCCAGCTTGGGCAGGGTCACATTTGGCAGGAAACTTTGCTGCCCTCAGGAAAAGCTGTTACAGACAAACTTGGTACCAGGCAGGAAGTCATCATGTCCCAGCCTTCAGTTCCAAGATACATCTGTACCACTGCCAGATCTGAGGGGCACAGATTGCCCCATCTTTGTCTTCAGACTACTCAGGCAACAAATCATCTGACCAACACCTGGCAACCACCTAGCAATCACTTCAGTCTTCACTTCAGTCTTCACATAGACTTCACTTAAGTCTATGCTGTCCCCTCATTCTTCTCTAATTCCCACTTAGAGTCAGACCACCTGTTTTGAACTTGAGTGAATAAAATAGCTCACACAAGGCAAGCCCAGTTGGTTTTTCTGCTCTTTGAGTCTCCTGTACACTTTCTGTCACCAAATAAAGGCACTTAAGGCTGAGAAGAAAGAGCTCTGTATATATGGCTTATCATCTTGACATATCCTAGGATAGCAGTTTTAGTTATTGAAGCGCAGTTCTTACATGAGCTCAAGATCAGAGGCAGTGAAATTAATGACTACTTATCCTTTTAGCCTATAGTTTTGTCATTTCACTAGATTTTCTTACCAACTCACTAGTTTCTTCTCTTCCTTTCCTTGATACAGGAGAACAAGAGACATGATTTTGATGACTGAATGAGTTGTCCTACTTTTGATAATGAGAAAGACAGACATGTTTGTCTTGTAGGTATTTATCTCTGAAGAAACTGGAGGACCTAATGTCACTACTAGAAGAACAGAAACCTCAATGGAACTGTTCTTTCCCTTGCATCAAAGTTGAAAGGGACATCAAAATAGGATGATAAAATGGTGAGGGACTGAGATGGGTAGACTTGTGGAAGAAAGACTCCAAAATTCCTGTTTGAAATTGGTCCTCTGAAGGCTGAGAGCTGAGGCAGAAGGCTAATTGGGAAAATGATTGCCATAATCCCTGGACCTCAAGGGTACGTAATAAAGTAATGGTAAGACTTCATTTCTGGTCATGAGCTGTTGCCACATGTTTTTCCTGATGTTGTGAACATAATTGAGTGGTTACACATTGGGGTGAAACAGGGTTCTTCAGTCTCTCCCTCTGCATTGACATTGAAGGGCAAATGAAATTTCCCCTCCACTCTCTGAAATTTCTCTGGAATAAGCTGACAAAATTAAATAAAAAAGAAGGCACACAGATGTGCAAAAGTGAAAAACCACACCATGGGGAAAAATCAGTGTGATTATCTACCCACTTTAAAAATACTCAAAAACTTTCCCTTTTTTAGTAGGGTAGAGGATGAACAGGAAGCATAGACAATTTAGAGGGCTTGTATGATTGGTAGGAAAATGAATAGTCTTGGAGACAGATACTTTGGAATTCAAATGAACTCAAGACTTTATCTTGCAATGAAAATGCATGCAGGTGTGGTTGCATTCCTCAGTCTTCTTTTCTGAGAGATGGATTTCAGAGTGGAGCTGGAGGGCATTTGTGTGCCTTGTTGATATCTGCTCTTAAAACAAATAAGGCAATTCCAGAGAGTCCCTCCCTAAGGTTGGGGTGAGAGGAACAAGAATGGTTTTAAGGACTTTTGATTTTGTTTAGATCAAATTGCTCAGTCTACGAAAAAATGCTGTATTTGGGGAGTATTTTTCTCTGATATCCAACAATATTATGATCAGGGTTTCAATACAAAGGAGAGCCCCCTCCCCCATTTCAGAATGCTTTAGCATAAATGGGCGAAGGATAGACATAGAGAGGTAAGGTGCCCAAGATTGCTTGTCTGTTAGTCTGTAAATGACTCAGGTCAGTTCATGTTCAATGTGTGAATGGTCTTGTATCAGTGAGAAATATGCTAAGAAATATGATTAAAAATAACATCAGATAACATTTTAAGAGCCAAGTACCTTAAACATTAATTCTTAGACAAGAATCATGAGGTCACTTGGGAACAACTGAATTTTTTTAATATACTACTATTCGACTCTCCATGGAATTTGGTCAAATTTCACAGGTTAAGGGAGCAATGGCTATAAGGTTATGTTCTTTTCAGATACTACCTGAAAACTCCAGGATTTCCATGACATTTGGTTTTCTAACCAACTGGTCACATATTCAAGAGTTCCCACTACCTTGTGCAAGAATGACTCAGAACTCAGTCAAGCACTCTACATATGATAATCACTTTAGGATAAAAGGTACAAATTAGGATAAGGCAAAAGAAGAGATGCATAGGAAGAGGGTCCTAAATGCCAGTGTCCTTTGGGGCCTAAAACAATCTGGCTCCAGCAGGAGACCTATTTGGAGGTGCAGTTTGCGTTTGCACAGCTAAGCTGCTCTGTCTTCTAAGGTGCTTTAACAGGAGACCCAATGTCAATGCTTTTTCTTAGTAAAACCTGCAAATGAAAGAAAAGAAAGAAAGTGTTTTAAAAAGGAATGCAATATCTAACTAGAAAAATACGATAAAAAGATTCATTTTTATTTTTACTAGCAGCAGCACCATGGACATTTCAAAATTTAGAAACAGTTACCAGATACTGTATGTTCAATTGTGGTCAGAAACTCAGAACTACTATCAGGAAAAAAAATATTTAGAAGCATAGAACGGAAAGCTGAGAAACTCTGAGGAATCCATAGTTGAAGAGACAGGTATAGAAAGGGGAGCCTCTTCCCTAGTGCTGGTTGCTTCTCTTGAGGCTGCTGTATTACCTTTGATGGAAAGAGACCAAGTATGGCTGGGAAAAAGCAGTCAATTGATCCATCAGCCTTCCTGAAAATAACAGTCCACACATTAAGTAAGAAACATGTATCATCACATAAAAAGCAACTTGAAACTAATCAAGTGTGATTTTAATACAAGTGTAAAAAAAGGATTACAATACATTTCTGAATCATACAAGATTTCTGCCCAGAAAAATGATTACCTTTTGTTATTCAGAAAAAGTCTGAAAAATATGTCAATTGCTAATCCAGAAAGTAGGAATGAGGCTAGAAACTCAACATGTAATTGAGTTTCTAATTACTTGATCTGTTTGAACTACTTTATGTATAATTCTGTTTAAAAGTTTTAACTGTACTTAGAATTAAAATAGAATTGCAATTTTTAAGAATGAAAATTAATATGTTGTCTTTTAAAATTCAAAAATTTAGTAAAGTAATGAAAACTTTCTTTTAAAATTTTTATTTTATTAATACATGTTTGAAGTACATGATATTTACATTCTTCTTAGGGAGAGTTGTATGTACTTAACATATCTTGATTCTTTTTCCCCTTTCCCTCCTCACCTCCATCCCTTCATGTCTTTAGATCCTTTTTCTTATGTAAAATGTTCATAGAGCATTCCTGGTAAATACAATTTTCTGAGTCTTTTTAATGTTTCATTACTTATATTTTTGAGGCCTTTAAATGCAGAGAAATGATAATTGGGTTTCTTTGGAACTTATATTTAGCATACACTCCCTTCTTCTTTCAAGGCAAACATAATTCCTCTTGGGGATCCTGGAGATAGTGCCATGATCAGGCACTTCAGATTTCCATATGTAAATTTTAGATGTGAGGGATGGGGAAAACCCGGAGATTTGTTGCTATCTTTGGTGGTAGTGGGAGAAAATTTTTTGGATCAATCATACACTAAATTTACCACTTTGTCATTACCAAAGTAAAGCTATGGCCCAGTGCCCAGGAGAAGGCCCCCCACTGCCATTCCACCACTCCTAGAGCAGAAGAGGGGAGGCAATCCCAGCACCCAGGAGGAGGCTCCCTGCCACCATTCCATTACTCCAAGGGCAGAGGAGGTGAGCCGCATGGGTACCAGCAGCACCCCCCACCCATGAAAATGAGAAGACACCTAAATAAGCCTCAAAAACAGACTTTCAGATCACCTACAGCAACCACAAAGGGAAACAAGATGGAACAATCTGATACTCAAACACATGGACTCCCTGAACTGGCAACAAAAGAGGATCTGGAAAAAATGAAATCAGAAATAATTGCTCAGATAACAGCAAAGATTGTGCCCATAGTTCAAGACATGATTAATAAATCTAGAGAGGACATAGATTAAAAAAAAATAGAGAATCTGAGGAACATGATGGAAT
>NW_004624856.1:6342400-6365977 GCF_000247695.1 Heterocephalus glaber | reverse complement strand
GTATGTAAACATATTTTATACCTAAAATGTACCAATAAACTTAATGGAGAAAAAAAAAGAAAAAAAAAAAAAAACAAAGTAATGCTATGTGAAGCTTAGGTCACACTGGAGTTTAAAAAATTCTCTAGAGAGGAAAAGACAAAAGTGCATTGATTTGATATATGTACCACTGTGCCACATAAATTAGATACAAATCTGTAGGAAGTCTTCAACCAAGATGATTCTATTTTATTATGCTCCTGAACTGAGATCTGTTTGTTAGGTTTCTATTTTTAAGATGTATATGTGCATTATTTATTTTTTGTCAAAAATACCATATTATTAACAGGCTGGTTTCCATTTGTCAATTCATTTCCATTTTTTTCCTTTTCCCTGATTGACTTTGTCATCAGTGATAACTTGAGGGTCAAGGGTGACCATAGAGTTGGTTGTGTGTGAGTTTCACTGATGTGACCTAAGTTTGAGTCTCCAGATCTTTTTTCACTAGCTTGAGGTAGAGAACATTTTGGACTAGTTCTCCCAAGCTGAATGTGAAGTTGGAGTCTATTTTTCACATTTATTATGTGAGAATGTTAATCTTAGTTCCTGAATTTTGGCCATGGTCTCTTTTGATAATTATGAGATAATCTTACACAGAAGTGCCCAACTTTATGACTTTGAAGCCACATAAACTCCTAGTGCATAACTTTTCATATAAATTGTAGTTCACCTTGGTCACCTTGGTCTGTCCAATTCTGAACTGTTTCTATGACATGCTACAGTATAGTTCAAGTTCTTTTTTCTTGCCTCTAGTAAACCACTGTACGAACATGCATTTCTCAAGTTTATGGCTGTACTTAGCCTGTAGCTGAAGAGTCAAGACTTGGTTAATTCTAGACCCTGGTTTGTGACCAGGCCCGGGAGATCTGGTTTAGTTGTTGGAACTTGGTAGAAGACTCTAACAAACTTGAACAGAACAGAAATTGATCTTTTCCACCATCTTATGTGTCTAGAAGTTAGGTAGTCCTAGAGGATAGGAAACAGACATCAAAATTCCATTCCAGTTTGCAATTCAATAGGAAAGCTTCTGTATATATTCGATATTTAGTAACCTCACATATTACTGCCTCAGTTTGATTCTTTTGGTAGTTCTATAATTCTGACATCATATCCCCTAAAATTTAATCCAATTTCAGCATCATCTCTAATTTCTATGAATTTCTGCTATTATTGGAATAATCATTCTGATTGGGGCTTAGTTGGACCCTACTCTTTTATTATATTTTGCCACAAGTTTGACTATCTTATTGAAAACATAGTCAAGAAGTCTGATAATTTTAAAATCATTAATTCTGGATACTGGCTTCCCAGGCCTTCTGTAGAGCAACAAATCTGTATCTTTAAGGAAGATATTTCAGCATCATAGTTCCTCTTTATTCAAGATTTCTATTGCCATTGTTTCAGACACACATGGCTAACTGTGGTCTAAAATATAAGGTGAAATTCCATGAATAAACAACTCATCAGTAGGATGTTTTTGTTTTTCTTTTTCTTTTGGTGCTGGGGTTTGAACTCAGAGCTTTGTAAATGCTAAGCACACACTGTCCTACTGAGCTACATGCCCAGGCAATTCATAAATTTAAACTGCATGTTTTAAATTGCATATCATTCTGAGTCATGTGATGAAAACTTTGCCATTCCACATGGAGTGTGAACCACATCTTTGTCCAGTGTATCAACACTGTGCACACTACTAGCTCTGTAGTCTAGTAGCTGTCTCAGTTATCAGTGTGACTGCTGCAGTATCACAGTATTTAATGTTCAAGTAATTCTTATTTTATCTACTATGGCTTCAAAACACAAGAGTAGTGATGCTGGCGATTTGAATATATGAAAGACCAGATGTGAAGTTCTTCTTTTAGGTGAAAAAATAAAAATCCATGACTGAATAAGGAAAGAAAGTAAAGATTGTATGCTGAGGTTGCTAAGATATACAGTAAGAACAAATCTCCTAACTGTGAAGAAGGAAAATAATCATGCCAGTTTTGCCATTATATTTCAACTTGCAAATGTTATAGGCACACAGTCATAAGTGTGTAGTCCTTCATCTCACTTCATCTCATTGTGAAGAAGGGTGAGTATGGTACAATAAGATATTTTGTGAGAGAGAGACCATATTCATAAGGTTTTTATGATGGTGTACTATTTTAATTTTCTTTTATTATTTATTATTAGGAAAAATGTATATGGTTTGATACTAACTACAGTTTAAAGCATTCGCTGTGGGTCTATGCAATGTATTCCCTGTGGAGAGTACTGAATAACTAATTTTTAAATCTTCTCTGGTTATTCTGATGTACATCCAAGTATAAAGACACCTTTTTCAAAATTCAAAATGCAATAGTGTGAGGGAATTTAGATTCAAACCTTAGTGATTGTCACCTCTTACTGCATTATGATATGAACATACATTCAGTTCCAACTTAAATAAATCTAGGATTGACTCTGGCTGAAATCATATATAAAGAAGAAAAACATTACAAATCTGAAGTATAATGTTCATAATTTCAGCTAGTTTCCATCAGAGGGGTTGCTAGTGTATTTATATGATATGTACTGTAAGAAGTTCATTAGATTTCTTTTCTAGACTATTTCAAAAGTTTCATATTCATAGATACCACAAAGAAAAACATCTCTGAACTCTCTTTGTTATTTATGTACTCTGTCATTATTTCTGCCCTATTTCTCCTCTTATTCCTCTCCCTCCAGTCTCTAGCTATGCCAGGGCCCTAAGAGAATTGGAAGGACCATGTGGCCTTCTGTCTCTGAATGCCTAGAATCATGGGAAAGTCGGAACTTTTCTTTAAGTGTCTGTGCTACAAAATTCTTGTGGAGATCTTTTGGTGAGTGGAGTTCTCCAAATGTATACAGATTTCAGTTTCGTCCACATTCCACTCTTAAAGAACCAGTTAGCATATTCCACAGAGTATATGAATACCTCTCTGTCAAAAAGAAGTAAGTTTTCTTGTCCAAGTATTTCCTTATGACGAAAGTAAAAAGACTTAAGCCTCCCTGAGGCTTGTGTTTGTTGTTGAATCCTAGGGAAAGACAAAAACACCACTAAGATATACACTAAAGCAGTGGAGAAATTCAACACATGGTCTTAATGGTTTTGAGGGATATATCTTTTACAAGCAAAGAGCAAATTGCTTATACTACCATTTAATTTAGAATTGCTTAATTCAACTGGAAAACAAGCACACAGCATACCTAGTTAAATTTTAATTTCAGATAAACAGTGATTATTACTTTGTATAACTATCTCCTGTGCAATATTTGGAAAATGCTTATACTAATTTATTTGTTGTTTATCTGAAATTACAGTTCAGCTAAGGAGTTTGTAGTTTGACAGCCCTAAATTTTAAATGGGTTACTTACACTAAGTTTTAAAATTTTTCCTTTAATCTTTTCACTATCTTGTCCTCTTTATATATGTCTTCTATGTCAGTGACTCTGTAGTGCAGCACTTGGAAATTTACTGGAAATGTAAATGCTCAGGTTCTACCCCAGAGTAAAAACTTTATTCAGCAATTTTTGTTTTAAGAAACCTTCCAGATGCATTTTATACATTAAGAATCATTAATTTCCACTTGGGTTGTCTTCCTACCCATCTAATTAACTTCTACAAATCTGCATCCCTAAAGAAGTCAAATTAGAAAACAATATTATGAGTATGGAATGCTAACAACTTCAGCTATCAAAGAAATAGTCTTAGTATTTGTCCAAACAAATTATACAATAGGACTGACTAGCTTCAAGTAATTAAATCTATTTTATACAGCACTAATCATAAAACTGACATTCATAATTGAGTATGATTGCTTTCTTTGACCACCGTTATCATTCGACATGAGCATGATTCACATTCTTGGGGAAGTTGCCTACCTCATAGACTTGTCTCCAACAGGCTATCTTTAGTCAACTGTAACAAAAAGTCCTTGACTCTAATATATGCCTTGCCTGAATTTGTGGGCCTTTTGGTCTCTACCTCTTAGAACTTGAGTTCCAAGGAGAAGTACCATAGCCAGTCCTAAATCATGATTTCATTTTCACAAGGAAAAATGAATAGCTGAAAATGAGCATGATAGTTTAAATAAAATGATAATTTTAGCAAAGTAAGTTTTTCATAAATTATCAAATTTTATAACATGGAACTGGTTTTACTTTGTTTTGTTCAATTCTTCTTAAAAGGGAAATTCCCTGGGTAACTCAAAGACTCACTCTAGTTCATGAGAACCAGAGAGGTTGTAATTTGGGCCATTATTTAAGTTGAGGTTTATAAAAACAGATCTCGCTTTGTGGACATACACATACCAACTGATGTTGGGAAGTACAGATTTAATTATAAGTCAGGCTTGCATACAATGTGCTTTGTGTTAGACCAAATGACAACTTTCTTTGGAGGAGGTGTTACAGTTTTGAAAAAGGATATTAGAACTTATTCTATTGTATTTTACATCACAAGATCAGACAAGTTTCTTAATTTCTGTGCCTGAGTATCACTGTCTGTAAAAATTAATAGAATAATAAATTGACTCCCTATTTCATAAATTATTAAAGTAAATGAAGTTACTTCAGTAATATGTTAGAATACTTTGGTCATATGTTAGAATATTTCAGTAATATTTTTAGAGCTTTGAGATTGACATAGAGTCTGTTCTTGGATAACATATAGATCAGGCTAGTTGGTCCAATTTTTCTGGCTCTGTGATATACAGCTTCTAGGATATCCAGACTTCCCAGGCAGACCAAGGCCCACTGAATGAGGGACAGAACAGATTGAAGAAGGACCAGCTAGGAAACAGTGTCAATATTAGAAAATTTCATTTGCACTGAATTGAACTTCATGAAGTTATAAGTAACAAATTTATCAACTCTATTTCTTCTCCTTTCACATACCCAGGTTAATGCTACAAACCAACAGAAAGAGGATCCTTTAGATACACACTGTCCCAAAGCATCAGGCTCTTCCTTGGTGGCAGAATGACCAGATGGGTCCTTCATTCAAAAAAAAAAAAAAAAAAAAGGAAAGAGATATAATTGTCTATAAATCCTTGTTACTGATTTACATGCTTGGTTTTGTCATGCTGAGGGTTGATCCCAGGGCCTTGAGTGTGCTAAGTGTGTGACTGTACCACTGAATCCAATCCAAACTTTCAGTGTTGCTTAACTATATACCTGGGGCCATTCCAATCTATTTTTTATCCACAGGACTGGACTTTTCAGGCTGTGATTACTTTGACATTGCAATCATTCCTTGACATATATGAGCACCTAGAAGCCCAGGTGAGGAATGATTTCCTGCTTTCAAATGTGCAATGGCTTTGAATAGCATAAATGTGAAAGATTAAAGTCTTCAATATTACACTAAAGAAATCCTTTCTCTATATATAGTAAAAGTTTTTTTAAAGGCAAATATTGGAGTAGATATAACTTCAGATAGTTAATTTGGGTGTGGTTCAAAAATAATTAAAATCAGAGCAGTAAGTTAACAGAATTTTCTAAAGTAATACTTAAGGCTATAGATTTTGGAAAGAGTCTCCCAACTAGAATTAAAGATGATTATTAAGAACAAAGGATCAGTATCATTAGAAGAAAACACAAAAAATACATAGTCATAACTTGACATTTAAGAGTTCAGTTCAGGTTTCATAAAAATAAAAATCAGTTAAGTCTGAACATCAGAGTTTAAGATTAAAGCAATTTGATTATTTTCAGAAAGGGATTTAATTACAAAGCCACACTTACATGTTTTACTTTTCATTTATTTACTTTTGCCAATTCGTTCACAATTCATGTATATATTTCATAATGAGAAAATAAAATCTCTCATCTCTATCCTCTAAAGAATTTTGCTAATTTTTCACCCATAGGTTATAGAAAAGAAAAATAAAGTAATGTTTATTTGAATCTAACATCTGCAGGAAATTTGAGAACATTTTATTTAATGTAAAGGTTTTATATAACATCATTATTAGTTCTAACAATGAAAGTGGAGACCGATATCTGCACTTACATATTAATATGATTAGCTTTTATGTAAGTTATATTTTCTTTGGTTTGCTGAAATTAAATTAATGCACTGTATGTTCCATTATTTGAGAATTCTTTCCTTGTCTCAGTAAACATGCTGTGATTTTAAAAAAATGTATTCAATGGCTAATGATATGCTTCCACAGCAGTCATCTAGGCCTGAGTTTATAATGGGCTGCACATGTGTCACTCACCTCTCCGACTCCTTGGGCAGTCACAGGGGAGTGTGGTCATGGCCAGTTAGAAAGTCTGGCAGGATCTTACTGACTCATGAAATCTTGTATTGATTATAAGAATTTATGTGTCTGGTTTCCAATTTGTTTTTCAATTTAAATCTTTTAGGTAATAAAAGGTGCCTGAAATCCTGCATTCTGGAAGGGTCAGGCAGGAGGATCATAGATTCTAGTGATTTAGGAAGACTGCCTCAAAATAAAACATAAAAAAGGCCTCTTGATGTTAGGACCCAGGGTTCAATTCCCAGTAGGAGAGAGAGAGAGAGAGAGAGAGAGAGAGAGAGAGAGAGAGAGAGAGAGAAAGCTATATCAGCTATATCAATATTTAAAATTTTCCAGAATATACTTGAGATTCTTCCAGGCCACTTCACCATGGAGCCTTCAGTAACCCTTAAGGGGATAATATTCCTTTTATATACTGTTTTCTTAATGTTAATGGATCCACAAATCCAATAAAACATTGAAAAACTTTCTTCACTTTCCCATTACTTTGCTTTTTTAAGAGAATGATAAATGGACAGGGTGCTACTGCCTCTCTCAAAATATTTTATTATTGAAAATAGTATGAAGATTCATATCAACAATTCTTTTTTAAAATTAAGTTTATTGGTACATTTTAGGTATATAATATGTTGACATTCGTCACTGAGAATTTGTACCTGTACATGATATATTTTGGTTCTTATTTTTTCCTCCATTCCCCTGCCCTCCCTTCAACCCCTCCACCCTTCCTATTTACAAAGACTTTGTTTCCATTTTTTTATTTTCTCATATTTATTCCTTTCCCTTCTTTCCTTTCCCCTGCCCCTCCAACGTTTCCTTCCCTTTTGGAAATTTTCTTCCTATTTCACAATATCTATTATACGTTTTGATCCTGATTTACACTTTCAGTTTTTCACATCAGAGAAACTACTCAGTATTTACACATGTCTGGCCTATTTATTTCACTTAAGAGTATCATCTCAATGTGCATCCATTTAGCTATGTCCTTAGTTTTTCATTTTTTATGGCTGAGTAGGACTCCATTTTAGAAAAAAACCCCACATCTTCTTTATCTAGTCTGTAGTTGATGGGCAATTAGGCTGTTTCCAAGTTTTAGCTATTGCAAACTGTGCTGCTATAAACATGGGTATGCCTATATCACTGTGGTATGATTCTTTTAATTCTTTGGGGAAAATATCCACCAGGGAAATAGTGGATCAAATGGGACCTCTAATCCTAGTTCTTCGAGGAATCTTCATATTGATTTCCACAGTGGTTGCACCAGTCTACACTCCCACCAACAGTGGAGAAGGGTTCCTCTTTCCCCACAATCCCACTATCAAGTCTTCTAGACTTAATAACCAAATTCAATAGAGAAAATCAATAGCCTTCCTGTACAGGAACAGCAGACTCACTGAGAGAGGAACTGAAGAAATAATTCCTTTCACAATAGCATCCAAAAAATGAAATGCCCAGGAATCAATCTAACAAAAGAAATCAAAGACCTGTACTCTGAAAACTGCTACACTCTGAACAAAGGGATTGAAGAGGATATCAGAAAATGGAAAGACATCCATTGCTCCTGGATAGGAAGAAACAATATAGTGAAAATGGCCATGCTTCCAAAACTGCTATATAGATTCAATGCAATCCCAAGTGAAATTCCAACAGCATACTTCATAGAACTTGAGAAAACAATCCAAAAATTCATTTGGAACAAGAAGAGACCTAGAATTGTATCAACAATTCTTAAAAGGAATTATTCCTTGAGTACATAAAAACACACTAAATTTAGATTAGGTGTTAGTCGCCAATTATCTTGGAATAGGTTTATTTGATTACAAGTAACACTAATCTGCTTGAGCTACATAAAGCAAAAATGGGGAATTAGTATTAGGGTACTAAACTTCCTCCTAGAACTTGAGGGTAGGAGGTGTTGTCTTGTCTCAGGACATATAACCTGGAAACTATAGGGCTGTCTGCCTTTAAGGCATAGGCTGTCTTTGATCATTCCTACTGAGATCTTACAGTCACTTGCCTGTGTTGTTCCTTCTTCAATCCTGCTGTAGAGGTACTTGCTGTGCTTTTCTTGTGTGTCCACAGCCAGCCAGGTCTAGTTTTATATCCCTGCAGTTCATTACATGCTCCTTTCATATGTTGAAAATTACTAGATGTGTGAAAGATGCATTAATGTACATAATTTTAAATTAGAGCTTCATGTTGGATTTTTATTACCCATTGTAGATAGGAAATTTTAAAGTGTAGAGATGGTAAAATTCATGACGAAAGTGTTAGAACTAAAGGTGAATGTGGTGAAATCAGTCCTGTGCCTTCAGATAGAGATGAGGACAAACTGAATGCACTGGCCTAAATCTTATTCACTTGTTAAATGCAAAGTGAAAAGTAGAAATTTTGACAAATATAAGGACAATTTTTTGAAATGTGAATGTTTATTAATTGGTAACACAGCAGGGAAACTATGAAGTATTTACCAGTAAAATAAAAGGCCAGTGAAACTTCCTGGTCAGTAATCTACAATATATAGCTTTGACCCTTTTTCTCAGGTAGAGTTTTCTCAGAAAGTCCTCACTCTTCTACTCAAGTTGTTTGAGAGACTTCAATTATTTTCTGGAGGAAAGATTCAAAATCCATAGCAGCTTCATTTTTAGTGTCACATAAAAGCAAGAGTTCTGAACTCTGACTAGGATCCAAATCCAAAGAAAGCTGGAGAAATAAATCTGTACTACTGCCGTACGCCTTTTTTTTTTTTTAATAGAGAGGGTAGAGTATGTTGGTTTCTTAAAATCTTGTATAATGCTTACAAATGATTGCTTAAAATTGCTGCTCCATCTACCTTTAATAACAGATTGGTAAAATATTTATCAAAATCTCTAGAAAATAAACATTAGAAAAGACAATAAAGGGGTTTTAAAAAATAACATAGATTGTGGTAGCCTTACAATTATGGCTAAAAATAAAGCAATATTTATTGACTTCTACTATATAAAGTCACTGTAGACTTACAGATCCATTCATGTTATAAATTCAACCTCATGCATATTCTTTTTCTCAAGTACTAGCTAAGGAAAGCAGCATATATCAGAAAATGTTGTTTGGCCACTTTTGGTAATTCATGTAACTAAAAAAGAAACTTTTAAGCTCACGAACAAGTTTATGATGAATTACAATGTAGCACATGGGTTGTAAATGATTTAAGTCTTCTGGATACAGATGAATATATCTAGAACAAAGTCTACTTGCTCTTGCATGCTTGAGTGAACTCTTCCCCTTGGAAATCTCAGAAAAGTTTTTGAGCACTTAGGAGGATGTAACACTCAGGCAGGCCTGTGTATCTTTGACTTCTTTCAGGTTAGTGTTTTCTCAAAAAGTCCTCTCTCACCTATTCAAGTCTTTTGAGAGACTTTAGTTATTTTCTGGAGGACAACTTATGTGAGATCATATTAGATCAGGGTCTTGCTTTGCAAATGACCACACTTTGAGACTTATTTATTTATTTGACTCACAAAGTGTGCATCTTTTCAAAAGATGATATTGTATCAGTGTTTTCCATGGAAGATGTGATTAAAATAATTTTAAAATTGGCTCAGTGGAAATCCACCTTGATCAAAATGCATTGGATTCCTGTTATTTCTGAGAAACCTGGTTATGATCTTACGTGAAGATTGCACTAGCCATGTTTTAGACACTGTTGAGAAGCCTTGAGAAACACTTGTTGAACTTTCTAATCATTTCTCCCCAACAAGGCCAAATCCATGAGAGACTAACAACTTTTAATTTTCATTTTTTTTTAACCAAAACTAGACCATGTACAGGATAGGTTAGGAAGACTTTCAGTTTGTTACATAAGAATCACACCATTTTAGTTAGAAATGATTTTTCTGTGTCTACTTCTCTCAGAAAATCAGCTTAAATATCTGCTATCATTCTACATTGCATATATATGAGATGAAATTGTCAATGATAGTTAACAGAAAATTAAAAAATAGAATTGTCGTATTAATATAAAAGCTTATTTTCATCTAAATAGAGTATCAAGCTGAATATTCTTTCATTACTGACTCATTTTGCATAGCTTTATTCTTGTTAGAAAGGAATTTATTTTATGTTCTGCATTTGAAATATAAATTCCATATACTTTTAAATACTTTAATTATGTCCTATTTGATAAAATTATTATATTTTATCTTCTTTAGTTTTATAGTAACCTTCTGTTTATTATGATTGGTAGTGATTTTTCAGTTGCAGAGCAATAAACTTTCTGTTCCAAAAAGAAATGTGTTCAAGGTAATTAAAGTAAGCAAATACTATATAAGTGCTAAATGACAAAAACCAACTAAAGTTAGAAATGTAAATATATGGAGTTTGAAACGCATTGGACATAAATTTATAATTTGTGAATATGGTATTTTCTGACAGAATTAACCGGTACAAATATTCCTCTTTTAAGGGCCCTCCTGGTTAATGACTGTTTGGACTTATGACCTGCCACTCAGACTTACAACCTGTCTTTTATTTTTTGTGCAATTCTGTGCATCTTGTTTATAGAGCTTCAATGTCTGTTTTTGTACAGTGTATCTTGTTTATACAGTACTGTAATTTTTGCTGATTTTACTATACAGTACAGTACTATAGTTTTATGTTCTCTTATACATTACAGTACTGCGTGTAAGAGTTATGCAAATAAAGGCAATATCATCAAGTTAGAGTTTCTTTTGACTATTTCTTTGTTCTAAATATTGTAATGTTCATATTAAAAACAGATCCTCATTTAGTGACCTATTCAGTTAGTGACCTAGTCTCAGGAATGGAACTTGACCATTCAATGAGGAATGTCTATATAGCACCTGGGGAGAAAGAGCAACAACTTTGGAATTAGGTAGAGCCCAGCACAGCTACAAATCACTTGTGTTTGTCTTGACAAGTTACTAATTTTCTATGAGCCTCATTTTGTCCATTTGTAAAGTGGATATATTAATCAATATTTTCAAGAGGTTTGTTGTAAGAGTTAGATTTAACATGTTTCAAGATACCTGATCCAATAAATGCTATTTTTGAGGAACATATGCAAACCTTATTTTAGCCACTTACCAGTACAATATTTAAATACAAGATGACCAAAAATTGCAGAATTTTCATTAATTTTTATAATGTAATATAACAGGTAAAAAAATGAAAATTAAAAAAAATTAATTTTATTGGTACATTTTAGGTATACAAGATAAAGACATTCATCATGGGAAATTTGTACCTTTTGATAATGTATCTTGGTACTTATTTTTTCCCCATTCCCCTGCCCTCACTTCAACCCTCCCACCCCTCTCTATTTAAAAAAGACTGTTTCCATTTTTCCATTTTCTCATATTAATTTCTTTCCCTTCTTTCCTTTCCCCTACCCTTTCAACTTCCCCTTCCTCTTTGGAAATTTTCTTCCTATTTCACATTACCTATTATACATTTTGATCCTTATTTACACTTTCAGTTTCTCACACCAGAGAAACTATTCAGTATTTACACACGTGTGTCCTATTTATTTTACTTAAGGGTATCCCCTCAATGTGCATCCATTTAGATATAAATGTCTCTAATTTCTCATTTTTATGGCTGAGTAGTAGTCCATTTTATAAAGAAACCACATTTTCTTTATCTAGTCTCCAGTTGATGGGCAATTGGGCTGCTTGCAAATTTTAGCTATCACAAACTGTGCTGCTATGAACATGGATGCACATATATCACTGAGGTATGACTCTTTTAATTCTTTAGGGAAGATACCCAGCAGAGAAATTCCTGGGGCAAATGGGACTTCCAAGCCTAGTTCTTTGAGGTATCTCCATACTGATTTCCATAGTGGTTACACCAGTCTGCACTCCCACCAACAATGGAGAAGGATTCCTTTCTCCCCACACCCTCACCAGCATTTTTTATTGGTTGATTTATTGATAGCAGCCATTCTTTCTGGGGTGAGGTGGAATCTCAGTATTGTTTTCATTTAGATCTCTTGAATGACCAGTGAAGTTGAACACTTTTTCATGTGTTTATTTTTTATTTCTACTTCTTTGTCTGAGAAATGTCTGTTCATTTCAGATGCCCATTTTTGGACTAGATCTTTAAATTTGAGAGGTCTGATTTTTAAAAGTTCTTTGTACATTCTAGATAGTAGACCTCTGTCTGAGGAACAGCTGGTAAAATTTTTTTCCCACATTGTGTGTTGTTTCTTCACACTGTTGGTGGTTTCTCTGGTTGTGCATAGGCTTTTTTTAATAAGAAGAGAACCCACTTCTTGATTGTTTATACTAGTTCACAGGCAACCAAGGTTTTGTTTATGAAATCTTTTCTACAACAGCGTCTTCAAGTGTTCTACCTAACCTCTCTTCCAGCTGATTTAGTGTTTCTCTTTTAATATTCAGATCTTTAGTCCATTTTGATTTTAGTTTAGTGCATGGGGAGAGATGTAGGTCTAGTTTTAACTTTGGCAAGTTGAAACCCAATTGTTCCAGCACCATTTATTAAAGAGGGTATCTTTCCTCCAGTGACAGTGTTTGGCTCCTTTGTCAAAGATGAGGTAGCTGAGTGTGTCTAGAGTTGTTTCTGCATCTTCTAATCTATTCCACTGGTCCTCGGATCTGTTTCTTTGCCAGTACAATGCTGTTTTTATTGCAGTAGCTTTGTACTATAGTTTGAAGTTGGGAATTGTGATGCCTCCTACCTTGTATTTGTTGCCTAGAATTGCTTTTGCTGTTTTAGCTTTCTTTTTCCAAATGAATTTTTCGATTGTTTTCTCAAGGACTGTGAGGTATGCTGCTGGAATTTCAATTGGGATTGCATTGAATCTATATTGCAGTCTTGGAAGTATGACCATTTTCACTATATTGGTTCTTCTTATCCAGGAGCAAGGGATGTCTTTCCATTTTCTGATATCCTCTTCAATCTTTTTTTTCAGAGTAGTATAGTTTTCAGAGTGCAGGTCTTTGATTTCTTTTGTTAGGTTGACTCCTATGTATTTTATATTTTTGGATGTTATTGTGAAGAGAGTTGTTTCTCCAGTTCCTTTTTCAGTGAGTCTGTTGTTCATTTACAGGAAGGATATTGATTTTTGTGTGTTGACCTTGTATCCAGCTACTCTACTGAATTTGGTTCTTAAGTCTAGAAGACTTTTGGTGAAGTTCTTGGGGTCTTCTATATAGAACATCAAGTCTTCTGCAAATAATGACAATTTGACTTCTCTTTCTTTCTTTCTTCTTTCTTTCTTTCTTTCTTTCTTTCTTTCTTTCTTTCTTTCTTTCTTTCTTATCTTGTCTAATTGCTGTGGCCAATGTTTCCAAAATTATATTAAACAGAAGTAGTGATAGTGGACATCCTTGTTTTGTTCCTGATTTTAGTGTGAAGGATTTCAGGTTTTGACTATTTAGTATGATATTGGCCATTAGTTTTTTTTGGGTTTTTTTTGGTACCAGGGATTGAACTCGGGTCCTTGCACTTGTGCAGCAGGTGGCGAAACCACTGAGCTAAATTCCCTGCCATTGGCCATTGGTTTTTCAAAGGCAGGTTTTACCAGGTTGAGGTAGAGATTGTCTATTCCAATTTTCTGAAGGGTTTTTAACATGAATTCATGTTGGATTTTGTTGAATGCTTTCTCTGCATCTATTGAGATGATTATATGATTTTTGTCCTTGGCTTAGTGTATTACATTTTTTGATTTGCATATGTTGAACCATCCCTGCATCCCTGGGATGAATTCCACTTGGTCAGTGTGTATGATCTTCTTGATGATCCTCTATATTCTGTATGCCAGTATTTTATTAAGGATTTTTGCATGTATATTCATTAGTGAGATTGGCCTATGGTACACTTTTTCATTTGGGTCTTTCTCTGCTTTGGGGATCAAGGTTATACTTGCTTCCATGAATTAATTCAGGAGTATTGCTTCCCTTTCAATTTCACTGAAGACTTTAAACAGTAGTGGCAATAGTTCTTCTCTGAATGTCTTGTAGAATTTAGCAGTGAAGCCATCAGGACCCAGGCTTTTCTTATTTGGTAAGTTTTTAATTATGTTTTCAATTTTGTTGATGATATTGGGTTGTTAGAAGTTTTAGGTCTCCTTTGTTCAACTTTGGTAATTCACATGTATCTAGGAATCTTTCCATTTCTTCTGTGTTTTCCATCTTAGTGGCATATAGGTTCTCGAAGTAGACATTGATGATCCTCTGGATTTCTACTGGGTCCATTTTAATTTCACCCTTTTCATTTCTAATTGCATGGATTTAGGTCTTTTCTTTCCTTTTTTTGATAAGGTTGGCTAAAGGTTCATCAATTTTTTTCTTTCAGAGAACCAACTCTTTGCCTCATTGATTTTTTTGTATCTTTCTCTTAGTCTAAATTGCATTGATTTCTGCTCAGATCTTTACAGTTTTCTCCCTTTTATGAGCTTTGGGTTTGTCTTGCTCTTCTTTTTCTAAAAGTTTGAGGTTCAGCATCAAGTTGTTTATTTGAGCATACTCTTTTCCTAATATGAGTATTCACTGCTATGAATTTCCCTTGTAAGATTGCTTTCATTGTGTCCCATAGATTTCAATATGTTGTATTGACATTTAATTGTAGAAACTCTGATTTCTTCTTTAATTTCCTCAGTGACCCAATGGTTATTCAGAAGTGTGTTGTTCAATATCCACGTGTTTATGAATTTCTTGCAGTTTGGGCTGTTATTGATCTTCAATTTCATCACACTATGCTCTGATAATATAAGGGGATAACTTCCAATTCCTTTGCACTTACTTAAACATGTTCTATTAATTAGTATGTGGTCTATTTTTGAGAACAACCCATGTGCAGCTGAAAAGAATGTATATTCTGATTATGTGTGGTTGAACACTCTGTAAAAATCTGTTAAGTTCATTTGTTCAAGAGTTTGATTGAATTCTAGTATTTCATTGCTTGTTTTTTGTCTAGTTGATCTATCTATTTGTGACAGTGGGGTATTGAGGTCCTGCGCTACTATTGTTTTAGTGCTTATTTGATTTTTCACGTCCATTAGTATTTGTTTTATGTAGTTGGGTGTGCTAGTATTTGATGCATATATATTTATGATTGTCATCTCTTCTTGGATTGTTCCCTTTACAAGGATGTAGTGACCTTCTTTGTCTCTCTTAATTAGTGTTGGTTTGAAATCCACTTCATCTGCAAATTAGGATAGCTACTCCTGCTTTTTTTCAGGTTCCTGTCACATGGAGTATTGTTTTCCACCCTTAAACTTTCAATGTATGAGTGTTTGTTTGTTTTTTTTGGTACCGGCGATTGAACTCGGGTCCTTGCGCTTGCATAGCAGGTGGCGAAACCACTGAGCTAAATCCCCTGCCCAGTATGAGTGTTTTTTTGAATTAAGTGTGTTTCTTATATGAAGAATATTGTTGGATCTTGCCTCTTGACCCATTCTACCAGTCTATTTCTTTTGATTGGTGAATTGAGACCATTAATATTGATGGTTATCACTGATATGTATTGGCTTATCATTGTCATGACTTTTTCTTTTTGTTGGATTCTCCCCATTTGCATTTAATTTCCTGTCATGCCTAATGGATTCATTCTGGTGGGCTTCCTGGAGTTGTGATCCTCATTTTCTTTTCCTAGGATATTGTTTAAAAATTTTTGGAGTGCTGGTTTGGTATTCATGAAGTTCCTCAGATGGTTTTTGTCATGAAATTATCTTATTTCTCCATCAATTTTGAAAGATAGTTTTCCAGGGTACATCAACCTGGGTTGGAGGTTGTTTTCCTTAAGGGCTTGAAATATGTCACTCCAAGCTCTTCTTGCCTTGAGAGTTTGTGTTGAGAAGTCTGCTGTGATTCTGATGGGCTTTGCTTTGTATGTGATTTGTTTCTTTTCTCTAACTGCTTGTAGAATTTTGTTCTTCTGTTGGATTTCTGGAATCTTAACAATTATATGCCTAGGTGTAGATTTTTTTTGTATCATGGTTAGTTGGAGTCCTATATGCCTCACTTATCTGTATGTCAAGTTCTTTTCCCCTGCTTGGGAAGTTTTCTGCCATTACTTTTGTGAATAGTTTTTTTTTTTATGTCATTTGCACTCTATCCTATTTCTTCATTGACTCTGATCAGCCTTGTTATTCTTCTGTGTATAGTCTAGCAGCTGCTGGATTGATTTCTCATGTTCCCTTAGTACTTCTAAGAAATTTTTCTTTTCCTGGTCACTAATTTCAATCCTTTCTTCTATATCTGAAAATCTGTCCTCACATTGGCTCATTCTGCTACATAAACTATCAATGACATTTTAAATTTCCTGGATATCTGCTTGCATTTCTTTTATGGATTCCATTTGTTTTCTATGCTGGGATTCCATCATGTTCCTCAGCCCCCCTCCCCCCTTTTTTTAAATTTGTGTTTGTTCTTGAGTTATTAATCATTTCTTACACTATGGACACAATCTCTTGTTATCTGAGAAATTATTTCTCATTCCTTTTTTTACAGATCTTCTTTAATTGCCAACTCAGGGAAACCAGGTGAATGAGTATCAGATTGTTTCATGTCATTGCCCTTTGGGGTTGCCTTAGGTGATCTGGAAGTCTATTTTTGAGACTTGTTTACATGTCTTCTCATTTCAACAAATGCAGCCTGTTGCACCTTTGTTGAGATGACTTTTTACTTGCCCAGTGGTCTTCAATTCTCAGCAAGCCACTGAGAGGCCTTTCCTCTGCTGCTCACCACTATGCCAATTTCTGGTTTCAGAATGGTGGCCTTCTGGTTCCCTGCACAGTGTTGTTGTCCTGGCACGGTTGTGGCTGGAGCCTATGCACACTTAGAATGGTATGGGCATCCCTCTGGGTGGGTCCTGCCCCCTTCTTAGCTGTTGTCTGGGAGGACCTTTGGCTGGGGCTGTACACACAAGGTGCTGGTGTCTGAGGGGGTTTCTGGCTCATGTGTGCACACACCACTGGCATCTGGGTGGGCTTCTGGCTGTTGTTTGCCCACCTGCATAGCTCTTTTTTAGGTGGGCCTTTGGGCCCAAGCTGCTGGGGTCTGGGTGGGGCCCTGTCTGGGACCTGTGTGTACCAGCATAGCTCTAGTCCCCGTGGGCTTCTAGCTGGGATCTGCACGCACTTACAGATGGAATCTGGGAAGTCCTCTCACTGTTGCTTGTGGGCCTGTGGAGCTCTTTTCAGCATGAGGCCTTGCCTTGGAACTGCAAGCCCCCACACAGCTCTGGTCCACATGGGCTTCTTGCTGGGATCTGCATGCACTTATGGATGGAATCTGGGTTGGCTTCTAAAAAATGACAATTTTATCAAATTTATTCAATACAAGAATCAACTGGTTGAAATGACACTTGCCTGAGTGACACTCAAGATAGTACCTAAACAAACATACTGCCTGAGTGATGCTTAGGGTAAACTGTTAAGTGGTTTGAAGTATATTTTGTTAAAACCAAATGTGTGTTTGACATCCATATATTAATGTTTTCTTGTAAGAATTAATGAAATAAAAGATTAGCTACAAAACCTCCTTGAGCTTTTAGAAAGGCTTTAGAATGGGATAAGTGAGTTGAAAATGTCATTATGAGTCAAAGCATTGCGATAGTTGAAAGTGAATTTATTTTGAGTCTCCCCATAGAATTTGCAGCATGATGTAATCACTGCTTATACAGTGCCTGTGATAAGAAATTGCAGATAAACTTGCATCTTAGGTTAAACTAAGAAATGGAAGCCCAGAACCTTAAGGTGGAGTCTTAGCCCTGAAACTGAACTGTAGCTCTCATTTTCAAATAACATCAGTGGAGCTCCTTGTTTCTGTGTTTGAAAAAGGAATCAACCCACTGTACCTCAAATAATTTCTTCTCTTTTTTTTCAGCATTCTGTGCTCCCTGTCTTCTGCTTAGGATATAGTAAATGGAGAATATTTGACAATTATGTTAGAATTTTTGTAGAGGCCACTAACACTATTGGTTTCACTATAATATTCAAAGATACTTCATTTTATCTGGATATTTAACTTCAAATAGTTACATTTGGTAATTCTCAACCTTTGGTCACATATTAATTTCTTTGGTGAAGACTTTATAATCATAAATACCACTGAAAATCCTTTTTCCAATAAAAGCATATTATTGATGACAGGCGCATTTTAAATTCATCATCATTCTGTGCTCAACCGTAGAATATCTGTTGACTATGACTCTGGCCCTACACCGAAGCTGCTTACAATCTGTGTGGTATGCAGGTAATGAGACCAGGAATTGCAGGACGTGCCATCATGGGCACTGCCTGTGCTCTTGTCTTTGTCTAACACTAGATCATCTCTTTGTCCTAAAGAGCCTGAGAGACATTAGGGCTGACTTTTGTCATCAGCATGCTGATGATAAATCATTGGCCAAATGTGAGACATAACCCACTTCAGAACATGCTTGTCCTATCTCTTTGGGGTTTTCTTGTTAGAAATCCTACATGAGAAGTTTGAAACCCAGGTCATCTCTCTAAGATGGTTATAACTCATAGCATGTGCACACACACACACACACACACAAATTTTTTTAAAGTGAAAATATGGGAAGATATTGTTGATGAAGGGTTTTTTTGTTATTTTTTTTTGTAAAGATTATGATGACTTCATCATTGCTACACAATACACTTTTAAATATTTGTGTTGTTTTCTTTGTAATACAATTTTCATTTTCTTAGATGATTTTCCTGTCTTCTTTGTACAATCTGGTAAAGCTATTTTTCAATTGTCTCAAGCAATCTAGCTCTTCCCTTCAGTTTATCTGTCCCTCTTAACAAAATACAATGTAATTGATAGCCAAACTAGGATAATTTCTTAGCATGTGGAGGTCTCAACTGTGTTGCCACAAGTGCTATGTCTGGGGCATTCATGATGCTCCAGAAGATAGAATAGGGACTTCTAAGTAATTTCCCTCAAAGAAATGAGGTAAGAACAATTAGGGAAAATATGTATAAAGACACAAATTCTGTAATTTGAACACACCAGAAGTTTCTTATGAGTAAATTTTAAAAGGTGGCTTCTTATCTTAGAATAAGAAACCTCAATAAGAACAATAAAAACATTCCATACTAAATGTGAATTTTACCATCAAAGATGAACAATCACTAAAGGCTTTGAAGCATGAAGGTGGCACAAAATGAGGTTTGGGTTTTAGAAAGATCATCTGACTCTCGTGCCAATAATTAGGGGTTTGATCAATAGAGAACAAATCCAGAGTCTGATACCAGTCTGGAGATTGTTGAAGTAATACAGGTGAGAAATGAGAGTGTGTGAATTAGAATCTGGGAAGTAGGGATGGAGAGAGCACACTAGGGGAGATCCTGAAGAGAAAATGTTTGCAGGTTTGGGCCTAACAGGATGTAAGAGTTCAGTGTGTGAAAGAAACATGGAATGGCCTGAATTGGGCAAAGAGCACAATAAAGAGCCATGTAAAGGAGAAGGCAAAGGTAGTGAGATAGGAGATAGGGCATGGCTGGGAAGAGAGGTGTGGGATCCCGGCACCACCTCTCAGGACCTGTATAAGGATGTTCTCTTGAGTTCCCTTGAGATTTGGACAGCATCAAAGGATAGACATCATGAGGAGCTCACTATCACTCATGATATCCCACCCTGTTTCCTCCAAGATATACTTTTATATCTTTTACGCAGCCCAAGCTCACTCTGTGGAGGCAGTTTCTCCTTTACTCTTCGCTTTTACTTTTTCAAATAAACTTTGCCACTGCTTTTTGTTCATTTCAGTCAATTCTTTGAGATGAGAGGAACCAGGAATTCAGCTACAGAAGGAGAAGCAAGCACAACAAAATCTGGTAATGTTTATTTGGCAAGCCATTTCTAGTAACATTATTTGGTGTAGCCATGAAGGATGAGGGAAGGGGATGAAACAGCTTTTGATTTTTCTTCCAGCCACAACAGATTTTTATTGCTGGTCATGGTGGCACATGCCTATAATCCTAGTAGTCAGGAGTCTGAGGCAAGAGGATCACTGTGAGTTCCAGCCTAGCCTGGGATAAGTAGTGAATTCAGGGTCAGCCTGAACTACATAGTGAAACCCTGTCTCAAAAAACTAAAAAAAAAAAAAAGACTATTTTTCCTTTCTTTTTGCTTTTTATTTTTTCTTGTGGCATATCTTGTCATCTGTGTGTTTGCTACCTTCTGTTTGGAAATTAGCCTAGTCTCCATTTACCCCAGTTTGTAAATCTTTTCTCTCTCCCTTTGTGTTTTGGTATGATGCTGGGATGAAGGATGAGATGCTGGGATTAAGGGGTCCCCACCCTGTGTGTGAGTGGCCCCAGTAAATATGCCTAGAGCCTATTTGGACTCTTGCAGGTAGACCTGAGCTTATGTGAACTGCCACCATCTTTCTTTTTTACTAATTGGAGTTTCCAGCTAAGCCTCTGATTTTGGAGAACAAGAGGGAGGAACCTTTTTTCTTTCTGAATTGTTTTAACTGGCACAGTGACTCTTCTCCCCACAGAAGAGAAAAATTTGGCCATTTAAAATGGAAATGTCTTTGGTTTTTTCTGGGGTGGGGCAATGGCTGAAAGGGCCTGCTCTAGCTGCTTTAGCTGACTTGCTTCCTCCCGGTTTTATTTTTTGTTTTGATTTTTTGTACTAGGAATCGAACTCGGGACTTTGCACTTGGAAGGCAGGTGCCAGAACCACTAAGCCAAATTCCTGGCCTGCTTCCTCCTGTTTTAAATCCCACTGGGGGTTATATCTTCCTGGCTGGATTTCTTCCTTGTTTAAATGCTAATTAAAACAAAAAACTATGCTGGAAGACCTGAGAAGAACAAATAAACATTAAAATTTAATTAAGGAGACCAAGTATATGAAAGCAGAGCCCTCCCTGTTCTTAGCCTTTTTACTATTGGAGTAAATGCAAGAGACAATTTTCCCAGTTGGCTCCATTCTGTTTCAGTAGAGTAATCGAGGGATTCGAAATGCCAGCTGAGCCATCAAATGTTTCAAGTGGCTAAGGGAACTTTGCATGGAGAAAAGTTCCACTTTCATTTCATGGGAGTCAAGGGACGAGGTAAGACCAGCAAGTGGCTTACCCGCCTTCTCCCTAAGGAGTTAAAGGGTCCCAATTCAGACAAAAGTATGCAAGGTGCTTACTTCTGTGCTTCTGTGAGTGGTGTTGGCATTACTTGGACAGAGATGTCTGTCTAGACTCTGTTAGGGTCTGACAAGGGATGCTTTGTAGACTGCTCACATCTCCTTCTGCATGCAATGTCATTTTAAGAAGTCAAGACCTACTTATCTCCTCTCTATAGGGTCCAGGCCAAACCAATGGGAAACCTTTTGGACCTTGCCCCATGTAGATTTCACCAACTTCACCACTAGGCTGTATTATTGAGTGGGAAAAGTCATTTGGGTTAAAACTCAGGGACAAACAGGAAAAAGGTTCCTGTTCAAGTGTAAGAGGACTGGATACTGGGCAAGAGATTTTATCAAGGCTCTGCTTGGGCCCTGCTCTGTATATGTGCCTAACTCTTGGCATTGGAAGTTTGACTCTTGCTGTTCTATGAGTGAGGCTAGGCCAGCCAGAGCCCTCATTTCCTGCTCCGATGGGTGAGGAGGCCCACAGGAACCTGAAATTCCCCTGACCATAGACATCACCATCTCCTCTGAGGAACCTTGGGTAATCTTAGACATCATGGGTGAGCCAATTCAATTATTGCATTCTGTTTGGACTTACTTCTCTATAAAAGTGGCCATAGTTAGCGTCCAGGGGACCCCTAATCAGAGATTCTTTGGAGCTCTACTAACAGAAGAAACTGCAAAGTTAACTTTGGGACAGAGACTAGAAATCCTCACTCCCTATCAGGGCAGAGCTAACCTGGACACAAAAAGTTACTGTGGTTAATAGAGGAATGGCTTAGTAAGTATCAAGCATGCTCTTAGATACCCTTGAGGTGCCTTCCAGGGTATACTTCTATCTAGCTTTTGCCTCTTCTACTCAGCCCAAGCTCAGTCTGCAGAGACGGTTTTTTCCTCACTCTTCAGTTTTACTTTGTCAAATAAGCTTTATCACTGTTTTTTGCTCATTTCATTTAATTCTTTGTTCAAGATGAGAAGAACCTGGCATCCAACTCCAGAAAGAGATGTGAGTGTTATAGGTGAGTGAGTTGGAACTACAGAGATGCGCCACACTCTGAGCCAGAATTGAGTCCATTTTTATTAAAGCTAGAGTCTGAGAGGGGGCAAGTGCCCAGAAATAACTCTCAGTGCTGAGGAGCAGTTTTATTTCTCCATTTAAACCATGTTTTCAGTTGGGGAGGGCTCAAGGGGAACACAAGCAGAATTTTACAGATCCAGAATCATGCTAGGTAATGGGGGCAAGAGGAAGTTTCACATACTAGGTGAGCTACAAAACATCCTGCAACTGCAGCAAGTTTTCTGCCAAACAGGATGTGGGTATTGGGTGCTTTGTCCAAGCACAAGCACACAATGGTGGTAAGGCTCAAGATGGAACTGGGTTGGCTATCACATTCCTAACTCAAGATGGAGTCAAGTTGGTTATCACATGAGCACCACAAAACCCAGTAATGTTTATTTGGTGATCTATTTCTAAAAGGAGATTACCTGGTTACATTCATTAGTGTTAGGGTTAAATTCTCAAATTACTCTAATTTAATTTTGTTATCTTTCCTGTCTGAAACAAGGCTGCCATAAGCAGCCAAAATATCTCTGACCAACTCACCAAAAAATGATAGACATCTTACAGCCTATAATATCTCAGTCATCAAATATCTATTGGGCCTTTGTGATGGTTATTTATGCAGCTTTATGTAGCCCCTTGCCTAGATGGATATATCTAATCAATAATCAGTCATGTATCAAGTTTATGCTATACAAACATTATCATTTTCTATTTTGTTATGTGTGGAAAAGTTATGAAGACTAGAATGGATGACATAAAATACCTTAATCCTCAAAAATAAGAGTTTTTATTTAATTTTTCTTCAAAAACCCAATCCTGTTTACTCTATTACTTTTTACTGCCATTCTACTTTAGCATAGTATTTCCAAGGTCAGACCTTGAAGGTCTTCATTTTCTAGAAGTGTTTGATTTGAGAAATTTTAAATTATAATATATGACACTCTTGGTGAGAACTTCCATTTTTTCCAGAACTTCACATTTCTTTCTCTTTTTGGCCCGGGGGGTGGTGGTACTGGCCATCGAACCTGGAAACTTGCACTTGCGAGGCAGGTGGTAGAACAGCTGAGCTAAATCCCTGGCCCCAGAACTTCAATATTTGTCC
>NW_004624856.1:6304983-6335105 GCF_000247695.1 Heterocephalus glaber | reverse complement strand
TAGTGGGAGGGGCAGGGGAAAGGAAAGAAGGGAAAGGAAAAATGATGAGAAATGGAAAAAATGGAAATAAAGTCTTTGTAACTAGGGAAGGGTGGAGGGCATGAAGGGAGGGCTAGTAATGGGTAAAAAATAAGAACCAAGATGCATTATGTAAAGGTACAATTCCCAATGAGAAATATAATTGTGTTGTATACCTACAATGTACCAATAATAGAATTTAACATATAAAAAAAAGTTATATAGGTGCTTTTCTTTTATCATTGGATGTACAGTTTGCGATTCTTTGCTCATCGTACACACAAGCTTGAAGTCCATCTAGTGGATCCATTTCATGGTATCAGAGGGAGAGCAATAAATATGTAAATATACATTTATAAATTCTAGAACACTTGGGGGAGGATATATAATAATGGTTCTTTCCTCTTTTAAAAGCATGGAGTGCAAAGAATTTATTTCTCATCAGTGAGCCCTTCTGTAAGGGGTTTAGTAGTATTTAGGAGTGGTGTGAGGAAGCTCAGAGGGATCTTGAGCTGAGCTCTTTCAGGGGATGATGGGAGAGTGGCTTCTCTGCCACTGCCCCAGTGTCTTTCTTCTGCCTCTGGAACCCACTAGTCACTGCCAATGCAAACCCCTGTGACTCCCACTATCTCACATATTCCTCCATGCCTGGTTCTGCATCCCTAAAATGGACCATATCCTTTGTTCCTCAGGTCCCTAAGCCTCAACAGTCCTAATTCAGTCATTGGCCTCTGAGTGATTTTCTGTCTGGGCTGTCCTTAGGGGTCTGACCTGAAGAGGGCCTCTCTTGTGAATATCTTGCTTGCTGGGCTTCTTCTCCCAGTTGGAGGAGAGTTAGGATAAGTGAGCACTGGGCAGTACCTGCTAGGATGAGTGCCAAGAAGCAGTCTGGAGGCTTCTCTCAGGGGGTCTTGAACTTTTTCTAAGATGGCACGTTTGCCAGATTGGGCTGTTAGCAGCACAAGGATCAAGAAGTGACCCTGCTTCTTATTCTAAACACCCTGTTACTGGATTTCATCTGATGGGCTTCTCTTTCCCTTTGCATTCCAGTGGTTGGGTATTTGTTGTTGTTCAATGTAAACTCCCCACCCCCAAGCTTCTTTTGAGTGCTTCTAGCCCACTATTGTTACTGGTGAGTTCCATGGGGATTCTTTTCAGGTTCTCGGTGTCCTAATCAAAGAACTGGCTAAGACCTACAGGAAAGGTACTACTTGTTGAAAATATACTACTTATTGAAGGCAGAAAGGAAGTACTCTGTGCAGGGTGATAGCAGGCTGGTAAACAGAATCACAGTGACCTGGAGGATAAGGGAAAGAGGTCTTTTGTTCCTAAAATTTCTGCAATGGCTTCCCTTTCATTTAAGTAAGCATTGGGACAGTTGTCATATCAAAAGTTCAACTGCCCTACTAAAGTCTTGCTTCACTTAAGAGTATGGTCTCAAGGTGCATCTATTTGTCTAGAAATGCCTCAAGTGAAATAAATCGGGCACACATGTTTAAATACTGCATTGTTTCTCTGGTGTGAGAAACCAAAAGGGTAAATAAGGCCCAAAACGTATAGTAGAACTAGGAAAAAGGAAGAAAATGTTCAAATGGAAAGAGGAACGAGGGAGGGGAGAGAAGGATAGGAAGAAAGGGAAAAGAAAAATTAAAGAGAATAGAAGAAAATAATGGAAACAAAGCTTTTGTGAGCAAGGAGGGAAGAGAGGTTAAGGTGGGGGGAAACGATGAGGAAAAAAGAAGAATCAAGATATATCATATGCAGGTACAAATTCCCTATGATGAATGTGATCATTATTTATATCTGAGGTGTACCAATAAAATTAATTTAAAAGATAAAATAAAAACTTGCTTTGCTTTTATTGTTTGTGAATACAATGGTGACTTAATATGAAAAAAGTCCATTACTTTATTACCCATTTTGGAAAACTGGATTACAAAAAGCTTGATTTTTTCACTTTAATTTAACTATGTGATCTGTTCTTACAGGTTTTGTTTGTCTGTTTGTCCTTCATCCAAGCTCCATCTGGAGAAAATCTTTCCAGATTCTGTCAGCTTATCCTGAGCTTGTGTTAAAGTGGCTGTGGTTTGTGGTGACAGACCCTGCCACATTGTTGCTTGACCCATTCTATCCCAATGTTGGAAACCACTTGACTTGCTACTATAAGCAATACTCTAAGAGGTATCTATAGGAGAAACCACTTCAGCATTCAGGAACTCAGCAAGCCATTACTCTGGCAGCTGCCTTTCCTTTGATCTTCAACTTCCTTAGTGATCAGTACTTCCTTATCTTCACACTATGACATAACAAGAGACATGCTAATCTTCCCAAAGTCCTAGTCTTTAGGAGGTAGGTCCTCAACCATAGGCTTTAGTCTGATCATTGCTCCCAGTGGTGAGAGTTCCACTACATACTATCAAATCTTGTTACTAAGGCCCTGGTACAGATGTACTACCTCCCCTCCTGGTTAAACTGTGTGCAGTTCCATAATTACATATCCATTGAATATTATGTATTTTTTCATGAATGCCTGTATTATTAAGCTTTTCCTGTGACAATTATGTATAGAAAAGAAACCTAAAGTTTCAGGCTTAAACAAGAGACATTGATTTCTCACTCATGGATCTGGGACTGGTCACAGTGGGTCTGCTGCAGGCTGTGGGTTGGGTACTGTTGAGCTCCATCTGTTTGTTTCATAGATGAAAAGAGTCACCTCCACTGTCATATGACAGTGTCATGGCAGTAGTGCAAAAAAGGTGAAAAAAAGCACAGCATCTTATAATTTGCACCTTCCATTTGTCAAAACAAACTATAAATCCAAGTCAAAAGTCAGTGGTCTGCAGAACACTGTGCAGAGTGAAGAACTGTGAATAAGTAGCACAACCTACCAGAACATATAAGTGAGCTGAATTCTCTAAAATAAGAGGATGATTTGTTGGCCTAACTTTAGAATTGGTTGAAATTCTTAGCACTTTCCTTTGCACTTGGTCAAGTAACATTTATTTTTTCACTTTGAAAATAAGTTTAACTGTAAGACATATCACCTGTTTTATGTGATAGATTTTTGGATAGGTATTTGTTGAATATGAATTTAAATCTGAAACTGTAGGCAGTACTAATGAAACCCAAATGCAACTGGTTATTTTTGCTGTTTTTGTTTTAGTTTTGATTGATAACATCAATCAAATCATTGATAACTCTTTCCCCTGTGCATTTACTTTCAACTACATTCCTCTGTTCAAAAGACAAGCTTAATAAAAGGAAAAAAAATCTATGCTTTTTAATAATTTGCACCAGGAGAAAGAACAAAGGAATAACCTCCTTATATTATTATGTTAATTTTTCTCCTTTTATGCTAAGTAAGGGATATTACTACTTAATAAACAAATTCATGCAAATTTACAGAAGTAGATCCTAAAAAGAACCTTAAGAGCTCACACAACTTAACATCGAGCTTCCCTTGTGACAACTAAATAAATAGTATTATCTCTTGTTCCCTGGGACAAAGTTCACATCCTTCATGTGTTAGTGGAGAGATTACCCCAGCTGCTAAGGTTTTATTCTGCTCTCATTAGTAAAATAAAATAGAAAAATGTACAAGAAAATGCTTATTCAATAAAAGGCATATCTCTATGAATAATGGACTTTTAAACATTAGTTTTAAATATGGTTTGGTTGAAGGATAAGGATGCTTGAAACCAAAGGAAGAAGACATACACATATTTGTATAAACTCAGGTATTTTTATATTTACCATCAGGATATGTTAGCTAAAAATAGTTTGTCCAGAAAAAAATAGTTAAAGAACAAGGAAAATATATTTATTTAACCATAGGCAAACAACTTAAGATGTCAACAGACAACCTCAAACCTTTGAAACTGAATTTAAACCAAAGGAGACTTTTCCTGTAGTGTGAAAACTAAACCAAGTGTTGACTTTGTGGAATGGTTAATGCACAACTTCTTAGAGTAAGTGCTGTACCTTAGCATATACTTCCTCCAGTGGTCAAGAGATAATTTTGATGGACTCTTTCTAAAGGAGAAAGAGATCTTTTGTTCAAAATGAAGTCAACTATGGGACACATCAATGCCAAACTTAAGAATACACATGCATCTTAGAAAGCTAAATTCTGTAGATTTTGCTAAACACACAGGGAATTATGTTATGAAATAATAATAATGATATTTCATAGGAAATGAAAAAGGTAGGCTTCCCATACTTGAAGCAATATTATATGATAAAATTTATAATTAATGCATAATACAGAACTATATGACTAATAATTATCCAAAAGATAGTAGTTATTCTTTTATCTGTAGGAGCTCATTTGACTGCATTTGAAATTTTTAAAATGAGAGAAATGTAGACACACTTGTATTTCTCTCTATCTTAACAGTGTATTTATTATGATGCCTATAAAAATCTATATATTGGAAAAGAGAGCTGCATAATTAGGGAGGATCAAGTACTCACTTAATTATTTTTAAAGTTAAAGCTTCCATTTTTATTACTTATTATATAAAAACATTGAGCTAGATATTTTTTCTAATTACTTGTAATCTTCACAATAATCTAGTAGGTAAGTATTGTCATACCCATTTTACAGATGAGAAAGCTAAAATCAGATGAAATGGTTTTCCCTACATCTTTTAGCTAGTGTCTGACTCAATTGCTCATTTGCTAGTCCAGTTGAGGAAATGTTAAGTGGAAGATGGCTATGGTAGTTTGCAGGTGTCTGACACTTCTCTGCTAGAAGTTCCACACACTCTCTTTTCGTGTTAGTGTCATCTGTTAAGTTTCCTGTCATAGGTCTAGATGTTAACCTTGAACAGTGAAAAAGACCTGTAAATTAACTAACATAAAATAAAGTGATAATTGGCAGTGTTTTCCCCTCTAGTTGTGAGAAGTTTTATGTCAATGTCAACCATTAATCCTATTAATTAAAAACAAGAAGCATCTATCATATTTCATTTCAGCTCATATCAAGTATGCATCACATCTTGTGCATTACTTAATCTATAAATAAAATGTGAAGATGTTTATATTGACTTGTTTCCATAGTGATAAAGCAGTCTTCCCTTGAGTTGTCAAGGAGATGTGCAGTAGGCTAGCAAATTGGACAAGCTCAGGAGCAATGTGTCAAGTCACAGGTTTGAGAAAAGCCAGGATAATCCAGTAAGAAACGATCAGCTAATAATAGAACAATGAATCTCAGAATGTGAACATTTTGGTTTTAATGACCTGCTATTATTTTTTCTCTTTGTGAAATAAATGTGCACCAATAATAAGAAAACATAAGAAAATGAGTACACCCTGTTAGTCAATGTTCATATCAATATATGTTCACATCAATAGTTGTTTATTCCAAAGCAGACAAGATTTATTATAAAAGAACAATAGACTTTTTGCACCTCTGAGGCTTGTTTGATATGGGTAAAATTGTTATCAATAAATTTGATATATATTTAAGATAATTTTCTTTGAAATCAACAGAACCCTTAATAATGATTAAGTTAAGAAAATAAGATTCTTTATTTAAGAAAATAAAATTCTTGATAGAGGGCAGGGGATTTAGCTCAGTGGCTCTGCCGCCTGCCTTGCAAGCACAAGGCCCCAAGTTGCATCATCTCCTTTTCTATATAAGTAAAAAACTAACAGTGCACAATTCAATTTTATATTTCTTGACCCCTAGATGCCTGTTATAACTGTCAGAGTAGTTGGACCCCACCCCCAAACAAATAAACAAACAAACAGGCAAACAAATAGACAAAAACCAAACACCACTTCCCAATCTTTTGTCTTGATTCCAGAAATAAATCTGAGTGTGACTATTAATTATAATGTATCAACTTGACTGGTTTAAGAAACACCCAGGTGATTACTGAAGCACAATCCTGGATATTTGGGTGTTCAATGGAGGTGTGACCTTAGGTGCTATGTATATGTTCCTGGTTCCTTTCTCTCTTGTGCTCTTCTATACCCAATTGTCATGAACTGAGCAGCTCTGCTTTGCTATCCCTATCCCCATGATGTTTCTTCTTTGAAGCCAGCTAACTATGGACTGAATTCTCTGAAACAATGAGCCAAACAAATCATTTCTTCCTTTTAGTTGTGTTTGTGAAGTATTTGGTCCCACCAATGGCAAGTCTGAGTTAAAGTCTTACTTCAGTCTAGATTCTACTGTTCCTCTTCCTCCTCCTCCTACTTCTTTGTTTTCTTCTTATCCTCTTTTTATAATAAGAATATATGACATAACTCTACCTTCAACACATTTTGAAGTGTACAACACAGTATTGTTAACTACAGGGACATTTTTACAGTAAATCTCTAGAATTTAATCACCTTAAAGAACTGAAACTTAATATTCATTGAAGAGTAATTCCCCATTTTACTCTCCCTTCAGTTCTCAGAAACCAATTTGCATTCTTTCTAGTACTTATTTTTTGTTAAGTCATGTAAATGGAATCATGCAGTATTTGTCCTTCTTCAACTGTCTTGTTTTACTTAGCATGTACCTTAAGTTTCAGGTACATTTTTGCATATGGCAGGATTTCCTTTTCTGTAAAGGCTGAAAAATATTAGATGCATACACTAGACCTATAATGTATATACTGTACTGTCTTTAGTCATCCATTGGTGGGTATTTAAAAGGTTGTCACAACTTTGCTATTGTAAATGATGTTACAGTGAATATAAGCGTTCAGGTATTTTTTTGTGATCATGTTTAAAATTTTAAGATAATACCTATAAATGGCTATGCTGGATCATATAATATTTCTAATTTAATTTTTTAAAGTTTTCTCATATTGCTTCCCATAGGATTTGTAGCATTTTACACCCCATCAAAAATGTACAAGAATTCTTATTTTTTATATCATTGCTAACAGTTTTAAATTTAGAAAGAAAATGAAGTTCATCATTTTAATTGTTGATGCTATTTTATACTTGATTACTTCCATTTGACAAATCCCATTATACAGTTGAAATAAAAACTTTTTGAATTGTGAATATGCAAAGAAAATCTATAACACTAATTAACGTTTATAGGACAGCATATTACTTCTTTTAAATATGATTTCCTTGATTACTTTTACTTTATTTTGCATAATATTATGTGTCTAGCTTCATTTTCAGTCTTTAAATAAGGATAAGAAATACTCTGGGCAAATGCCCTTAAATACATCAAGATTCTGTCTCCCTTGATTACATACTTAGGATACTTGAAATAACTTGGCAAGGTGATAGGCTGTTGTTATTTTTATCCACAGATCCTCCCTAAATACAGAAGCTAAAGTGACTTCTCCTTGTCAAAATAATTTTTGGGCTTCATAGAAGAGAATGACTTCAAGGGATTGGAAAATTTTAACTAAAGATTCAAGCTTTCAAAGATGAGAGAGAAAGGGAAGGAGAAAGGGAGAGGAAAAGATGAGAAGAGGAGAGAAGAGGAAAACAAAATCTTAATGATTTATTCTGTTTCTCTTCTTGTGTTCCCTATTTGTACAAAAATTACCATACCAGCCCATTTCTTCAGAAACTAGATCATCATGCTGGAGTCCTCCTTCACCTCCTCATTGCGGTCACTAAGTCCTTTAGCTCTATTTTGAAAGTGTTCTTCACATTCGTTCATTTACTTTCCTCATTGGTGCTCCCCTAATTCTGGTCACTGCCATCCTCTGTGGATTATTGCAAGAACTTCCAGACCAGTAACACTCTCTTGCTCTCTTTTTTCTAATTTTCACTAACTATTCCCTCCTGTTCACTCAGTTATAGAATGGGAGTCTGCTCTTAACTATTGTAATCCTTTTTTTTTTTTTTTTTGTACCGGGGATCGAACTCGGGTCCTTGCCGCTTGCGCAGTGGGTGGCGAAACCACTGAGCTAAATCCCCAGCCCGACTATTGTAATCCTTGATGCATGCCAGTTGTGTGCCGCCAAGTCTCTTCCATTTTTTTCTTTCTTTTTCCCCTCTTCAGTGTTGGGGAATCCAGCTCAGGGTCTTGTGCATTTGAGGCAAGCATCCTCCTACCGAACTACAGCACTAGTCCTCCAACTCTAAATCTCTTCTTTTCTACCTTCAGTCCCTTCTAAAGCAATTAGCATGGTGTCACTTATTTCAGGAAATATTTTTCTAACAGCCTAAGCATGTGTCAGGTGCCTTTCTAATTTGTCGAACTACTCAATAACTTAACACACTTTATAATTGTCTTTTTACTTGTTCTTCAGTATACTATAAACTGTAAAATCTTAGGGTAATTTTACTAGAGCAAGTCTTTTTTTTTTTTTGGTATCAGGGATCGAACTCTGGTCCTTGCGCTTGAGCAGCAGGTGGCAAAACCACTGAGCTAAATCCCAGGCCCATCTTAGGGTAATTTTATTGTAGTTCCAGTGGTGAGTAAAAAAAATCTTAATATACAGAGTAGATTTTCAACAAATACTTAATGAATAAATAAATTAATTTTTCCAGTTTTTGTCACTTAATGTATATTAAAATTCTCAATATCCACTAAAAGAAAATGACACTAAGCTGAAGCAAAATATTTTTTATTTGTGTTGAATATCCTTAGTAGGATAACATTCCTACATTTTAGGTTAAAAAGTCATCCCTGGTCTTTTATGGATCAGTAAATAAGACTCTACTGATTCAGTAGATTGGCGGGTGTTTGATGTTGGTCATTCCTAATTATATAAACTATGAGAGAAAATAACTACCTTTAGAGAGGACGATTCTAGAATATTTGAAAATGTTCTCCTCTTATCCAAATACAGAGATGTAGAAAAGTATATATATATATATATATATATATATATATATATATATGAAATGTATTTATATATTTCATCTTTTCAGAAGAAAATTTCACAATTCAGAAGAAAAATCTCACAATTAAAAGTACTTCTGAGTAAGCCAGGCCTAAAGTGCTGAATTTTCCAATTGTCTTTTATTTGGTGATCACTTGACAATGAAAATAGACTAGATTTAGTGACCTAGTAATACAAAGTTGAAGATAGGCTCCTTTACAGATACTTGGTTTTCATTTCTATGGATATTTGATAGGTTAGGTTTTCTTCTACATTTTCCTTTTATTTAGTAGAGTGTTTATTGAATTTCATTCTGTTGTTAATTGGTCACTATGTCTAATTACAAGCTGTATTGTAAACACTTGTGTAGTACATGTAACCATTTTGTAGAACTTCTAAAAGTGGTAAAAATGAATGTAGACACAGACCGTGATTTTTCCTCATCTCCCTGAAAATGTACTAGTACCTCACGCTGGGTATTTAAGACCCATCTTTCTCAAGCACCACTTTATCACACCCATTCCACTGCTGAAAAATATTCAAAGGTATCTCCTTCTTTTTCACAGTTAACCTAAATTACTTGTATGGCTAAAAGAAAGAGACTGGTGGAAGTTCATAGAGGAGTACAATATCATAGCAAAAGCACATGAAAAGGTAATGATAAAGAAAAATTCCTGCCAAATCCATGCATTCTAGAGCCTCCATAATTGTGTTTGAGATATGCTCATAAAAACAGCAACAAAAAACAAAACACAGAAATAATGTAAAGTTGTTTGGAAAATCAGAACAACTCAAAAGTTTGTGTATCTTTTCTTCCAAACAATGACTTTCTTGCTGTACTAGGGATTGATCCCCAAATCTTTACACTAAGCTACGTCCCCAGCCCTTTTTCATTTTTTATTTTGAAACAAATTGCCCAGGATGGGCTCAAACTCCTGATCCTCCTCACCCTCACAGACTACTGGGATTACAGGCATGAGGCCCTGCTCAAAAATAATAATTATGAAGCTGAAGTATAGGATAGAAAGTAAAAACATGAAATTGAAATCCAAGGAAGTGAGAAGAATGTTAGATAATACATGACTATATTAAATGAGTTCAAGATTCTATCCCCCCAAAATCTCTACCTGAGATTACAGCCATAATTCACAGATTTTTATCTCAAAGGACCTGTCAGGAATATTGATAATTCATAAAATGAAAGAAAGGTTCCAGAAAACTAAAAATGAACACACATTGCCAGGTAATGGAAAAGTAGAAGGATAACACATAAGCAATCCATGCTAATGCTAAATTTCAGACAAAGAAAATGAAGGAAAAATAAGTAATCAGATGTAATATTCTGAATGTTGGTGTCCCTCACATTTCAAATATGAGGACTTAATACCCAGTATGATGGATGTAACATTTTGGAAAGTGATTCTACAGTCATGAGTGGGATTGTAGCTCTATAAAAGAGATGAGTGGCATTGCTTTGCCCTTCTAATCTGTGAGGACATGGCATCTTGTACTCACTTCCACCATGCAGGGACAAAACTAGAAGGCAGCATCTTTGAAGTGGAGAGCAAGTCCTGCCAGATGTGTGGTTTGCTGGTGCCTCAAGTTTTGACTTCACAGCCCCCAGAACTATGAGCAAAATTTTGTGTTATTTATAAATGACCTATTCTAAGGTATTTTGTTGCAGCAGGCAACAGATTAAGACATCAGACACATGGCTTTTAAGTGATACTTTTAATGTAAATCATCAATATTTTGTAGGAGGTACAAATTTTATATAATCTTTGTATTAATTAAAATTTTTTAACTATTAAAAACTAAGAGGTCCTTGGCTGTCTGGTGTCTAAGACTAAATATAAAGTGTTGCATTAGATCCTCCTCAATTTTTTCTATAGGAAACATTTGTAACTATGAACATGTACAGGTAAGGCAACCATGACTGTACAGGGATTAGAACAAAATCAAAAGAAAAAATTAAAGAAAATCCTAGGAAAGGTTAAGGGGAAATGGAGCAGCTGTACTTATGCATTCACACATGAATGATTTCACATGTATGACACGCCATTTCTCTCACACAGCAGGAGAGCAGGAGCAAGGTGAGAGGGGATAGTTCTCTCCCTTTCAAAGAATAGACTCAGGTTGCCTTGGTAGAAAGTGACAAGTGCCAGACAGAGTATTCTTCCTCTTTGTTTTGGGAAGACTGAAGGACAAAGTAAGAATGCTGAAGAGTTTTCACGATCATGTCACTTTTTATAATAAAGTGATTAAAATTTAGATTCAACTACTAATAGTTTATACATTAACATGCTAATTTTCTAAGCAAATGTGCATTTGCATCCTGACTATAAGGGACACATGAAAGCATGACTAGATTAATGTTTTCATATTCCATCGATACTCTATGTACTTTTACATCCGATTTGTTTTCATTTGTAATATTAGACATTTGAGAACTGAACCAGGAATTTCATAGTTTTCTACTTATAGAGAAGATAGGCAAATCATGACTTTAAAAGTCCCTTGTAGATTTACTAAGGAATGATTGTAGAATGACCTGAGTTGAAAAGCCCAGCGACATTTGATCAGATCGAATCTGCCATGGTATCAGGTCCCAGCTGTAAACCTGGCAGGTTGGGCCACAAATGCAGTTGCATGATCTCCATAAAGACATTATTTGCTGTGAAGAACTGAGCTCTGCATATTTGAAATCCAAGTTTCTCCATATATAATGCCTCTGTTCCTGTTTACCTGGAAAATATGACATGAAAATTGAACATTAGAAAATCACCTTTTGAACTATATGCATCCTGTGATTAAAAATAAACAAACAAAAGGTTTTCAAACTTGATTCTGCCTTCTTGTGAGATCAAACTATTTTATTTCCATGTGTACTGTACCCATAAGAACACAATATTCATCATGATAAGCATCAGTTTGATGGCCTCCCAAATATAACATTCTCTTAATTACTTGTGCTAAATAATTTTTGGGAGACAAGTCTCAGGTCAGTAAGAATTTTCAATGATTGAGCTATTTGACATCTGAACTTTGAGAACTGGATTTAATGATATCATGCTTGTGTGGAAGGACACATTGTCTTTTCAGAACTAATACTATAGTGGAAACCCAGATCCATTTCAGAACAAGACAACAATAGCTCTTTATATAATTTTTAATTATTAGCAAGTAAAAAGATCTAGCTCCTTATTTCCTTTAATCTGTTATTTTTGTCTTTGATTTCCTTTTTCAGAGTTCTACAGGTTTTGTTTTTTGTTTTTTTTTTTGGTCCTGGGGATTGAACTCAGGTCCTTGTGCTTGCAGGGCAGGCAGTGGAACCACTGAGCTAAATCCCCAGCCCTATAGTTTGTTTTTGAGGTCTTTCAGTTCTCTGGTTAGGTTAACTCCAAAGTATTTAAGCTTTCTTGATAGTATTGAAAATGATAGTATTGAGAATGGTTAGGTTAATTTCTAAGTATTTAATTTTTCTTGATAGTATTGAGAATAGTATTGACAATGGTATTCCTAATTTCTTTCATGGTGAATTCTTTATTGGTGTACAAGAGTGCTATTGATTTTTGCATTTTGATTTTGTATCCTGCTACATTGTCTAATTTAGTTATTAATTCTAGAAGACTTTTGCTGAAGGTTTTTAGATTTTCTATGTACAGGATTATGTCACCTTCAAATAATAATAATTTTATTTCTTTTCCTCTACATATTTCTTATACATAATTATTTTATTTCTTTCTCTTGCCTGATTCATCTGGCTAAGGTTTCAAGTACTATAATGAACAGGAGTGGTGTTTCTTTGCCAGGATCATGCTGTTTTTTATCACAGTACTTTGTAGTATAGTTTCAAGCTGGGGGTTGTGATACTCCCTGCCATGTCTCTGTTGCCTAGTATTGCTTTTACTATTCTAGGTCTCTTCTTGTCGCAAATGTATCTTTGGGATGTTTTTGCAAGGTCTGCGAAGTATGCTTCTGGAATTTCAATTGGGATTTCATTGAATCTATAGAGCGGTTTTGGAAGTATGGCCATTTTCACTATATTGATCCTTCCTACTCAGAAGCAAGGGATGCCTTTCCATTTTCTGACATTGTCTTCAATCTCTCTTTTTGGAGTGCTATAGTTTTCAGAGAAGAGGTGTTTGATTTCTTTTGTTAGATTGATTCCTAGATATTGCAGTTTTTTGCATGCTATTGTGAAAGGAATTGTTTGCCCTATTTCTCTCTCAGTGAGTCTGTCATTCGTGTAGAGGAAAGCTATTGATTTTTTGTGTTAACCTTGTATCCAGCTACATTACTGAATTTGGTTATTAAGTCTAGAAGACTTTTGATGGAGTTCTTGGGGTCTTCTACATAGAGTATCATGTCATCTGCATATAATGATAATTCGACTTCTTCATTTCCTATGTTTATTCCTTTTATTTCTTTCTCCTGTCTAATTGCTATGGCTAATGTTTCCAAAATTATGTTGGTGATAGTGGACATTCTTGTCTTCTTCCAGATGTTAGTGTGAGGGATTTCAGTTTTTGACCATTTAGTATGATATTGGCTGTTGGATTTTCATAGATGGCTTTTATCAGATTGAGATAGAGACCATCATTCCAATTTTTTGTAGGGTTTTCATCATAAATGCGTGTTGGATTTTGTCAAATGCTTTTTCTGCATCTATTGACATGATCACATGGTTTTTGTCCTTGGCTCTATTGATACAGTGTATTTCATTTATTGATTTGCATAAGTTGAACCATCCCTGCATCCCTGGGATGAATTCCACTTGGTCAGGATGTGTGATTTTCTTGATGATGCTTTGCATTCTATTTGCCAATATCTTACCAAGGATTTTTGCACCTATATTCATTAGTGAGATTGGCCTATAGTTCTTTTTTGGTTGGGTCTTTCTCTGCTTTGGGGATCAAGGTGATGCTTGCTTCCAGGAATGAATTTGGTAGTGTTACTTCCCTTTTAATTTCATTGAAGAGTTTAAACAGTAGTGGCAGTAGTTCCTCTCTAAATGTCTTGTAGAATTCAGCAGTGAAGTCATCAGGAAACAGGCTTTTCTTAGTTGCTAAGTTTTTAATTACATTTTCAATTTCATTGATGGATATTGGGTTTTTTAGAATTTTTAGGTCTTATTCTTTCAACTTTGGTAATTCTTATGTATCTAGGAATCTGTCCATTTCTTCTGTGCTTTCTGCATTGTTGGCATGTAGGTTCTTGAAGTAGGTATTGATGATCCTCTGGATTTCTGCTGGATGATTGTAATTTCAAACTTTTCATTTCTAATTGCATGGATTTAGGCCTTTTCTTTCCTTTTTCTGATAAGGTTGGCTAAGGGTTTGTCAATCGTGTTTATTCTTTTGAAGTACTAACTCTTGGCTTCACTGATTTTTTGTATCAATATTTTAGTCTCCATTGCACTGATTTCTTCTCTGCTCTTTATAATTTCCTCCCTTGTATAAGCTTTGAGTTTTTCCTGCTCTTCTTTTTTAGAAGCTTGAGGTTCAGCCTCAGGCTGTTTAATGGGGGCTCATTCTGTTTTCCTAATATGACTACTCACTGGTATGAATTTTCCTTGTAAGACTGCTTTCATTGTGTCTCATAGATTCAGTTATGTTGTATTGTCATTGTTGTTTAATTGTAGGAACTGTCTGATTTCTTCTTTAATTTCCTCTATGACTCATTGGTTATTCAGAAGTGTGTTGTTCAATTTCCATGTGTTTATGAAATTCTTGCAGTTTCTTTTGCTATTGATCTCCAATTTCATTGCACTATGGTCTGGTAATATACAGGGGATAACTTCAATTCTTTTGCACTTACTTAAACATGTTCTATGAGTGAGTATGCGGTCTCTTTTGGAGAATGCACTGTGTGCAGGAGAAAAGAATGTGTATTCTGATTTTGTGGGGTGGAACACTCTTTAAACATCTGTTAAGATCATTTGTTCAGGAGATTGTTTGAATTCTAGTATTTTGTTGCTTATTTTTTGTCTAGTTGATCTATCTGTGAGAGTGGGGTATTAAGGTCCCCCACTACTGTGTATTAGTGGTTATTTGATTTTTCATGTCCATAAATAATTGTTTTATATAGTTGGGTGCACTAGTGTTTGGTGCATATATGTTTATGATTGTCATCTCTTCTTGGATTGTTCCCTTTACAAGGATGTAGTGTCCTTTTTTTTTTTGTAATGTCCTCCCTTGTCTCTCTTAATTACTGTTGGTTTGAAATCCACTTGATCTGCAAAGAGGATAGCTACTCCTGCTTTTTTTCACATTCCTGTCACATGGAGTATTGTTTTCCACCCTTTAACTTTCAATCTATGAGTTTCTTTTTGAATTGTGTTTTTTATATGAGCATATTGTTGTATCTTGCTTCTTGAGCCATTCTGCCAGTCTATTTCTTTGGATTGGTGAATTGAGACCATTAACATGAGGGTCAGGGATTTAGCTCAGTGGTTCTGGTGCCTGCCTTGCAAGTGCAAGGTCCCAAGTTTGATTCCGGGTACCAAAAAAAAAAAGAGACCATTAACATTGATGGTTATAACTGATACATATTGACTTATCAGTGTCATGACTTTTTCTTTTTGTTGGATTCTCCCCCTTTACCTTTAATTTCTTGTCATGCCCGATGGATTCATTCTGCTCAGCTTCCTATGGCTGTGATACTCATTGTCTTTTCTGAAGATATTTTTTAAATGTTTTTGTAGTGCTGATTTGGTATTCATGAAGTTCCTCAAGTGCTCTTTGTCAGGAAAGTGTCTTATTTCTCCATCAATTTAAAAAGATAGTTTTGCAAGTACATTAATCTGGGTTGGAAGGTGTTTTCCTTTAGGCCTTGAAATACTTCACTCTAGGCTCTTCTTGCCTTGAGGATTTGCATTGAAAAGTCGCTGTGATTCTGATGGAGTTTCCTTTGTATGTGATTTATTTCTTTTCCCTAACTGCTTATAGAATATTGTTCTTCTGCTGGGTTTCTAGAATCTTAACTATTATATGCCTATGTGTAGGTTTTTTTTGAACAAGGCTAGTTGCAGTCCTACATGTCCCCCTTATCTGTATGTCAAGTTCTTTTCCCCTCCTTGGGAAGTTTTCTGCCATCACTTCTGTGAACAGATTTTTATGTCATCTGGATGCTTTCCTGTTTCTTCATTGACTCTGATCACTCTTATGTTCTTCTTCTTTGCATTGTCTAGCAGCTGCTGGATTGATTTCTCATGGTCCCTTACCATTTTAAAGAATTTTTTCTTATCCTGGTCACTAATTTCAATCTTCTCTTCTGTATCTGAAATTCTGTCCTCACATTGGCTCATTCTGCTTTGTAAACTTTCAGTGGAGTTTTTAATCTCCTGGAAATGTTTGCATCTATATTATGGATTCCATTTGTTTCCTATGTTGGGATTCCATCATGTTTCTCAGCTCCTCTGTTTTTTTATCTGTGTATCTGTGTCCTTTCTAGATTTATTAATCATGTCTTGAACTCTGGGCACAATCTCTGCTGTTAGCTGAGAAATTATTTCTGATTTCATTTTTTCCAGATCTTCTTTTGTTGCCCATTCAGGGGATCCAGATTGATTGAGTATCAGATTGTTCCATCTTGTTTCCCTTTGGGGTTGCTTAGATGATCTGGAAGTCTGGTTTTGAGACTTGTTTAGGTGTCTTCTCATTTCAAAGGGGGGGAGGGGGAAGGAATGTGTGCTGCAGGTGCCCTTGCAGCTCACCTCCTCTGTGCTGAGGGTGGTGGTACAGCGGGCCTAAAGCTCACTTCTTTGGAGCTGGGCAGGGCTCTGCTCCTCTGCACTGGGGATGGTGGTCCACAAGGCTGAAGGGCTCAGCTGCTCAGCACAGGGGGTCTTTGCTCCTCTGCCTGGATTATTTGCCTATCATAACTTCTCTCTGAAGAGTTTGCCATTTTCTGAGTTGTCGTCTCTTCTCCTTTCAGTCTGTTCTTCCCATTCTCAGTTCTTCTGACAGACTAAAAATGTATTTGATAAAAAGGAAATTATAATGGAATAATTAATTGAGCAAGAACTTAAAAGATCTGCTATATGTTATGAGATACATATGTCAAAACTGTGCAACTATTAGATTCATTATTTCTACTTGAGATTATGAAGAATATATTCTATCACCACAAGATATAAATCACTGCTTGTAATATTTTAGCATTATTAATTTAAATCAGAGCACTTAAAATAACTGTCTTCAAGTGTTATGGCCTACCAAGTTTCATGAAGTCTTCAGGGAAAGTTATTTGATTTTTTTCTTGAATCTAATTAGATATTTTGTGTAAGTAATGGATCATATACTTAGTAAAATCAAATTAGTATGGATCATAATTAATTTCATTATTATGAAAGGCTAATGAAGGCTAACATTTAAAAGAAAATTTACAATTCACTTAAAAGTTTCAAAACATATTTAAGTAAATACATTTTTTAAAGATTTAAAGTATTTGTTTTTTTCTTGGTTCTTGTTTTTGGTACTGGGGATTGAACTTGGGACCTTGTGCTTGTGAGGCAGGCTATGGAATCACTGAGCTAAATCCCCAGCCCTTAAAGTATTTGTTTTAATGTAGTCTTGTCATAACTATAGTTTTATGAATAAAATGGCTTTTTAAGTAACCTAATTTATTTTCTGCAGTTGCTTTAATAGGTACTTGGGTAGTAAAATTTAAATATTCTTAAATAATTAAAATACTATTTGAAAACTAGAAGAAATGCAGAAACCTTTTATGTCATATATTTTAACAGTCTTGTTCATTTATTATATTATGAAAAAGAACTATTCTTTGCATTGGTTTTTTCAGGAGTATATAATATTCTTGATCATCTTTTAATTAAAGTCTGGACTCACTTTGCTTTTCTAGCCTTTTGAGCATTATGCTGCTGACTGCTCAGAGGATGTGAATCAGTCTCGATATCATTATTACATGAAATAGAATCAGATCTGTTGCTACAAATTTTAAGTCAAGAAGATTGGGAATTTGCTCTTCTCTCTAGAATATGGAGTGGTAGAGCTTCAATGTTTTTGCCCTTTAAAAAAAGTTCATGCTTGAATGTGATTCTCAAAGGAACATTACTGGGTGGTGTAGCCTTTAGGGTTGACTAAGTCAGGACCTTACACTCTCACAAGTAGAATTAGATGTCCTGCCAGTGAGACTTGATGAAGAAGTGTGCTCCCTTTCAGCCTTTCCACCCCTTTTGCCGAGTGAGAGCTCTGAGTTCCTCCCCCTATAGGATGAATGTCCAGATGCCCTATTGGAAGCTGAGAGAAGCCTGCATGGGCCAGTGAATCTGCATATAAACTATAAGAAATAAATGTTTCTAGATTACTAAGTCTCAGGTCTTCAGTTATAGTAATACAACATAGACTAAGATAGAAATTGGTGCCAGAGGAATGGGTTATTGTTATAACAAGTCCCTAAAATGTGCAGGTGGCTTTGGAAGTGAGTAATGAGTTGCAAATGGAACAGTTTTTTAGGCATTGCTCACAAAAGCGTGTCTTGCTGTGATCAGAGTATTAATGGTGACCCTGGTGAGGACTTGGTAAAAAGGAAAGAACTATAAGGAAATCCTCGCTCCTTTTAAGGGTTACATGAGTGACAGTGAACTCAATGTTTTTACAAATCTGAACAGCAATAGACATTCTGATGAAACCTTGAATGGAAATGAGAAACAGTGTATTAGAAAGTGGAGAGATGATCATCTTGGTCACAAAGTGAAAAATAATTTGGCTGAATAATGTCTGTGACCTAGGAATTTGTGGAAGGCAGAAGTTCAGAGTGATGAGCTAGGATATTTGGCAGAAAAAGGCTCTAAGGAGTGAAGAATTTGGGGGTGCTGCATGGCTTCTCTTAACTGCTTATTGTAAAATGTAAGATGAGAAAAATGACTTAAAGATGGAGTTTATAATTAAAAGGAAAGCAGAATATAGGAATTTGAATAATTCTCAGCCTGGCTATGTAAAGATGAATGTATGTTTAGGAGGTAAAACTAAGGATGTGGTCAAACAATTGTTTAGTAAGAATATTACTAGATAGAAGGAAATCAGGTGTCATTCATCAAGAAAGTGAGAGAATGACCATGAAGGGCCTTTCAGAGACCTTTGGGGGCACTGCCACTCCTGTCACAGGCCCAGAGTGCTAGGGTCTTGGGAGCATAGTGATTTCAGAAGAGGGGATCAAGGGGTTTGGGAGGCTTCCACTCACTGCCCAACCTTTCTTGAACTGGCTCCCCAAATCCCAGTGTGGCCTTCCTTGCCACCTAGCTGTACTCAGCAGGCCCACATAGTTACCACTCAGGCCCATGCCCCAGAAAGCACAAGCATTGATCCAGTGGACCTAGTTCTTCAGATACACAGAGTACAAGAGCTATGGAAGGTTGTGGTCTCCACCTGTTTTTCAAGGAATATCTCAGAAAACCTCAGTGGCCAGGCACAGACTTGCCAAACAGTTAACAATTGTAGTGGAGTTCTAAGGGCAAGGCTGCCTCCAAACCGCAGAGCTATAAAGCAAATAGCATGCAATGCTATGTGGGAAATCTGACAATGACACCTGTCCATGGAAGCTGATGATAGTGCCAAGCAGAACCAGGTAGGCGGTGCCCTCTTGGGCCCTGGTGGCCCAACACATTCCAGTGTGTTCAGAAGATGAAAGGTTGAACTCAAAATTGATGTCCTTTGCCTGTTGTGTTTGGAATCTGTTTGGGAACTGTTGGAACTGTCACCCCTTTCTTCTTGCCTATTTCTTCCTGTTGGAATAGGGCACCTCTCCTACAACTGTCCTGTTGCTCTGCTTTGGAAGCACGTAACTTGTTTGATTTCAAAGACTCACAACTGGAAGGGAATTTGCCTTAGGATGAATTGTACCCTGAATTCTCACCCATATCTGATTAAATGAGACCCTAGGTTTTAGATTTTGAATTGATGTTATAACAAGGTAAAATTTCAAAGCTAATGGTATAGAATGAATGTATTTTTCATTTTAATAGGGTATTGCCAAATCAATCACTCACATGTAGTGGTTTAGTAATCACACACCCTTAATCCCAGCATCACACATTCTAGATTCAGCCACCTCTGAAAAAAAAAGCCCCACAGCTGCATAAAGCATTGGGGGAACATCTAAACACAAGCCATGGCAATGCCCTTATATAAAGGCTGCCAGAGGCAGTTCATTGCCCTTTTGGCCATACTGTCTCCTCTGCCATGTGAGGCTGTATTGTTCTCCCCCTCTGGGAGGTGTGGTGTCAAGCCACCATGGGGTAAGTGGACAAGGGCCCTCGGGAGACAATAAGCCTACTGGTGCCTTAATTTTGGACTTCTCAGCCTCCACAGCTGTAAGAAATAATTTTTTTCTGTATTAAAGTACCTAGTTCCAGTTATTTTGTCACAGCAGTACTAAGCCAGAGAGCATGGATACATGGAGCACCATTTTATTGTCATGCACCAGTGGGAGGCATGGAGTGTTGGAGACAATACTCAGGTTGTTAAAGCAAACTAGATAGTCTTATCTGAGGGAAGTAAGATCAGACAATGGACATCGAAACTTTAGCACCTGTCTCAATCTTCACCAGGGGGGAAATTGTGATTACAGATTATAGAACCCGAACAAAGGTACGCCAGAGCTTTGGAAGCTCCATTTCCTCATTAGTATCCATTCTTACAATTCTCAGTCTCCGGTAATTCTGCACATAGGCCAGCTGAATATGCATCGCAGAGGGCTTCCTCTGAGCCAAATCTGTACCCCAGTCTTGTGTTATATGATGAACCTTGACGCAAGGCCAGAGTCCAGCACAGACTAGTTCTCATTTATCATCTGCGCCCTCCCAGGGTGCCATATGCTGAGCCTATTACTGTCCTGATCTTAAGAATTTCAGAATGGGAATCAGAGTCAGACATGTCTGGGAGACATGCTAACAGGCCTTCAGACCTGCAACAAAACTTCTCAACTCCCAAGGAATACTTACAACTCTTCCCCTGAACTATTTTTCAGAGTCCCCAAGCTGTATCTTCCAGGACATGGGAGTCACAATCATTTTTCTACTAATTTATAGTTACTGAAGTTTGAAAATAATTCTGTTTAGAAGTATGACAATAAAGAAAACCAAAGTGCTTTTGAAAATGTGCATGACTGGTTTACAAAGGCCTAAATAGACCAATTTATTCAAGTCAAATAAGATACTTCTAAGTTTTAAGTTCTATCAGTGGTCTAAGAGCCTGCTAGCATGTCTTCCAGAGACATCTAACCCTTATTCTCAGTTCAAGCAAAATTATTTTTTAAAGAATTATAGATAACATACTTGGAATGTAGAAAATACTTCTACTTCCTTTCAATGGTCATTCTTGGATTTTAATAATCTGAGATAACTCTGACAATAAATTCATACATATTTTTAAAAATTATTTGTTTGAGCAGGGCACAGTGGTACAAACCTGCATTCTGAATACTGGAGAGGCTGAAGTAGGAGGATTGCAAAATTGAGTCCCATCCTGACAACTTAGCAAGACCTTGTCTCAAACTAAAAAGTGCTGGCTATGTAACTCAGTGTGAAGGCCCTGGCTTGATCCCCAGTATCAATCCTGTATATACAGAGAAACTTTGTGCCAGTCTTTCACAGACTGTAAACATTGTTGGTATCATTCTTAAATTTTATCCGTCAGGAAAAATGTATCAACTCTATCCTATGTAAACATCACATAATATTAGATATGCTTACTGTATTGTATGTGTAGATATATTTAATATGTAGTTTGTATAAATTATATCCACTGTACTGTGTGGACCATTGTTGTTTGCCACAGAATTATTATAGGCATCATGAGAATTATATAAATTTTTTTTTTTTTTGGGTGCCAGGGATTGAACTCGGGTCCTTGCACTTGTGCAGCGGTGGTGAAACCACTGAGCTAAATCCCTGGCCCAAAATATCATTTTTTTTTTGTTTGGTACCGGGGATCGAACTCGGGTCCTTGTGTTTGCGCAGCAGGCGGCAGAAACACTGAGCTAAATCCCTGGCCCTATATGAAATATTTTATTTTTATATATAAATATATGTAGTGCTTGAAGAAATTCCATTCAATAGGTCCCTGTAATCTTTCCATCACTGGCTAGAGATTTTGAGGTTCAGAATCCTCTCTGCCACCACTCTCATACTCCCACTAGTAAATGCAACCACGTATAAAACAGAAGTGTGAAGCAGAAGTGGAGAAACAGTGATTATAAGCAAATTTCAAATATTGAAAGGATAATAGAATAGAAGACAGTTGAATGTGAACTTGTTAGTATTTCTACCTTTTCTTGTCATCAAGTCCTACATATGCTTGATTTATATAAGCTTTGATAATACCTGCCATCAGGTATTCCAGAGAAAAGTAACAAGACTAAATATTTGATGAGAAAGACTAAAAATGAGACCTCTTATTGCTTAAAATAAAAAATAATAGAATTACTTCCTTTCAAAGTCTTCCCAGGTGATTCTTTCCATTAATATAAATACTACATACTTTTTAAAAATTGAATTCAGTGTTTAGCCTGAGGTAGATTGAAGAAAGAGATGAGATAGAGTTATGAAAAACTGTATCAGTAGATGATTGTCTTAAAACTCATTCTGTCCATTTGTTTGTTTGTTTGTTTTGAGACAAGTGTCCCTATGTAGTCCAGGTTGGCCTTGAACTTGAAGTGATTCTCCTGCCTCAGCCTCAGGTGAGCTAGCATTACAGGGTGCACCACCACACCCAGCTCATTCTATCAATTTACTCTGACATCATAAGAAGACAAATTCAATGCACAAATGATAGTCTAAATATTTGTAGTATTAATTTTATGTATAATCCTAGAAACAAATTATCTTATTTAAATGATGATGAATGAAAAGTTCACACAAAATGGCACAGGATACTTTCTCCTTCTTATGTTCTGCTAGAGAGAACTATAAATCCATTAAGGGCAGTGGAACTACAGGAAGAAGAGAGCAGCAGGTAACCCCTAATCCTAAAAACTTCGATCTGTACAAACAACTAGCAACAACGAGCAGCCCAGGGAGGCTTGACCATCTCCTGGATGGTCCGAAGCCTGCAGAGAACACCTGGCAACTCTGGCAGAAGAGCAGGAGGATTGGTGGCTCTGCTAACGAGATGCAGTAGCCAAGGACAGTGTTATCCTTATTCAGGAGCTGGGGACTCCACACACTTCAACTGAGATGCCCTGTAGCTATGAAGCAGGAACAGCAAGAATTCTGCTGCAATAAGCGTCCTGACCTAAGAAGCTTCTTTTTCCTCACTGGGTGAAGACTTTTCCATGCTGCCAATTGGCCATGCGGCACCAGCAAAGAGGATCCCATTACAAATGGCTCAGTGTGGAAATCATTCTTTATTCTCTCAGACCAGCAACGCCCTTTCCCAAGTCAGAGACCGCTGCCAACCTGGCCTGGCATGCTCCTTCCTGTCCCTCAGGATTCTTCCCAAAGAATTCAGCACATTGGGATGATGTCATAGATTTAATTAAACAAATCTTAGCATGTATAAATGTAAAGGCATAATATTTGCTCCAATAAACTAAATTAAAAATTATAATTTGGAAGCTTTCCTTTAAAATAAATATGGATTTAAATACAATAATTGAAAATAAGGTCAAGTTTTTCAGAGCAGTTATGTGATTGAGATAAATCTGATGTGATCTTATGTTACATTACTAAAATATACTAGGTAGACTAAGTAGTGGCAATTCCACTCTTTGTATTCATCAAACCACATATGGATATTATTTGTCCACATGATTCTTTCAAATGAGGCAAATCAACACATTCTCAGTAATTGGTGGAAACAAAAATATGCCAGATCAGGATCAGCTGGAAGAACCAAGAAATCTCATACTAGATGAGAAAACTTGAGGAAAATAAAGTGCTTTCCATTTGGGTAGAGTACATGTAAGTAGAATGAGTAGTTGGAGGTTGTAAGTAGATTGATTTTATTTCCAGATAAGACTAAAGAGTTGGAACTATTAATGTAACAAAATAGGCTTCTGATGATCATAAAATCTCATGTCAGTGGAAGTGTTTAAAAACAGGAATGAGAAAATAAATAAATGATATGTGATAATTTATCAAGTGGAATGCTATTAATAATTAAACATAAATGAACTGCTGAAATAAATAAAAACATGAATGAATCTCAAAAATATTATGCTGAGTAAAAAATAGTCCTGACATAAAATAAGACACCCTGTGATTCATTTATTAACTTTTGGACAAGCCAAAAATACTCTGTGGGATAGAATGAGAGCAATGGTTGTTTCACAGTGAACAGATGAAATGCAGGTGATTGGGATTAGAAATGTACTGGATTAGAATGAACATGAGGGTATGTTCTGGAGTGATAGAAATAGCTTGCATTTTAATATGACATGTGCCACAAGAGTATATGCATTCAGCAGAACTACGTGTATTTAAGATCTATACATTTCATAATATGTAAATTAAATTTCATTGTTCGAAATTATAAGATTAAACCCTCTCTTAATTCTGTTTTATCCTTCAACTACAATCTATTTCTCTGAACCCCTTAGATGAAGATTCTTGGTCTTTCTTTCTCCAATTCTTCTGCTCCCATTGTCTTGTGCACACTTGGCAATCATACTTTCACCTTGACTACTCACTAGAGCTTCTCTTCTCAGTCACCAATGACCTCTGGGTGAAAAATCCAAAAGTTATTCTCATTCTTCCTGCACTTAATTCATTGGTTATGCTTGAAATAGGCTTTTGCTTTCTTATACTCAATCAGTATTTGCTCCCTTTCAATTTCTCCCATCCCACTAATATCCTAACCATTTGGCAGATTGCTTGCTACATATTACTGAGGCTGTTACACAGACCTATATGAACTTAATACTAGTGCCTAAAGAATGGTTTTATTTTATCCTTGGAAATCATTGATTGAATAGATGGCTTTCAGAGGAGCACGTGCAAAACTATAAGGGAAGAAAAGGAGATTTATGAAGCTAATTAAGTTCATTCTATTAAATCAGGGCATTGATGGGGTGATATGCTTCAGTTACAGTTATTTTCCATTTCACAAAACAGTTGACTACACATACATGCATACACATAGAGCTCTGTGTATGTGTTCTTGATATTTGGTATTCTGTTGCATCATTCACTAAATATTATGTGTCCATGTATTCATTTAAATATCATTATTTACTACCAGGCAATGAGATAAATAGTAATTAGCATTCATCATACAGAAATTGAAAGAAATAATTCCTCCAATGTTAATGGAAAAATGTACTTTTGCTGTTTAGGGTCAGGCATTTTTATTAGTATTTGATTTCTTTTCCTGTATGGTTATAGAATTATTGAAATAATAAAATCAGAATAACTTAAGTAAGACACATTTACATGGAAGAATGATAAAGAAAAAATGTATAACTTCAGTACTCATGAAACCACAAGAGAAAGGGAGGAACTGGAATAAAAGTAAGGAAGAATTTGCAAAGATGATAACTGAGAAGCTAAAATTATATGGAAGATTGTTTTGATTTAGAATGTTAAAAGATTATATTAAATTTGTACAGAAAGCCAAGAATTAAGAATACAAGACAATATTTTTCTGTTAAAATTTGATCATCATGTTACTGTTGAACATTACTGTTAAGTAAAGTTTCAGGACTTTTTTATGCAAAAGAAAAAATGTGCATGAAGTTTGTTATGTAGAGCTTATAATGATTCCATCTTCCTCTCTGATGCTTCCATATAATTACAATCAAATGAACTCATATCTCCCTTGTACCTTTGCCTTTAAAAAAACTCAAAAAAATATAATAAAGTAGAGCAAAGAAAACATGACTGAAAAATGACAAAGACAGTATCATATCTTATTTTTTGGTAAATTTTCTCAGTAGATTAAAATCTCTGGGTATTTTAGCTGTATTGTTTGGCATTTAAATCTCTTCTAGTTTGTTCTCACCAAAGAGTTGTAGCATGGCCAGAATGGACAGACAACCGACAGTACTTGTGTAGCTGTGGTGTAATAGAGACTGACAAATGATCTGTGATCTTGTGGAGTTTATTTTTATCTAAGAATAAAGAAACTTAGCAAAAAAATCATAAGTATGATAAATACTATGAAGAAAAAATTTGGGATGATATGGAAGTTAGCAATCTCTAATATAAATTGGTAGCTTATAAAATTTTTCTCAAAGGAATCAGCATTTGGTCCATAATCTGAAAGAACTGTAAAAATTATCTAAGTGCTTACAATGGGCAAAGTATTCCAAGACGAAGGATCAGCAGGTGTGATGTTACCAAGGTGGGAAGGAACATATTCTACTGAGAAGCCAAAAGAACTTTGGGTTGACTGGAACATGAAAAACAACGACAGGTGTATCAGGATAGACTGGGGTAGAAGGAGAGCCTATAAAAAACCTGCAGAACCCTTGCTCTCCATAATAAGGACTTCAGATTTTATTCTAATGCAATGGAATTTAATGAAGGCTGTAAGTAGGAGATTCCTGATGAAATTTGGCATTTGCAACAGCATTTGAGATACTAGTCATAGAATAAGTTGGAAGTGAAATGTATGGGTCCTGGGAGACTAACTTGGAAAGTATTATAATAGTCTAGGAAAAGACTGATGACACTTAAGTTACTGTGGTAGCAGAAGAAATAAAAATATAGGGATATAGGGCTATACAGGGATCACTTTATTTTTGTTTTGGCACTACTGAGGATTGAACTCAGGGTCTTCACACTGAGCTACATACCTGATCATTCCCCAATTGTTTATTTTGTGACAGGACCTCTCTAAGAAGCTGATTGCCGAGATAGGACTCAAATTTGTGATCCTGTTGACTCAGCCTCCCAGAGTTCTAGGATTATAGCCATGAACCACCATGGCTGGCTTCTAGGGACAGACTAGAGAGACACCAAGAAAACAAAATGAGCAGTCATTAATGGGTGAGTATATGTGAGAGCTAAGAGAAGCACAAAACAGTAATGACACCAAGCCTCCAGGCTTGAGAAATTTGGTATTTAAAGATATAATTTATTAAGAAAGGAGCACTGAAATAAAAATGGTATGGTTCTGTCAGAATAGGAGTGTTTAGGTCCTGTTGGTTGAACTGTACCTAGAAGCCCAAATAAAGAAACCAAGCAAGCAGTTGAATTTTCGATATTTAATCTTGGTACTCAGAAGAGAAGAGTCAAAGCAAGATAAAAATTTGGGAGTATCTTAGGTTCCTTTCTTTGGAACATAAGCTTGAAGCAAAAGCGTATGTCCTTATACTTTATTGGGGAACAAAATCCCAGAGAAGTAGGGAGGAGGGAGAAGGGAGATAAAATAGGGAAGGGAGCAGTGTTAGGCTAGTGTTGGGCAGACCAAGCTGGACAGTTGCTTCCTGGTAGATGTCTCCAGAGAGACTGTATAAATGACCACACTCAGGACAGAAGAATCAGGGAAAAATATTATCTACTGGCTCTTCCATACCTGACTTAATTGATTAGAGTCCTCAAACCAAGACAGAGATTACTTCTCTGTAGTTCTAGTTAAGATGTCTGTTTTCCCAAAGAAGATGATAGAGAAGCTAGTCCCTGAGGTCAGCACAGCCACTGAGCAGGACTGGAGACCTGGCCCTGCATCTGGCACTCTCCTGGGCTTCCGAGTCTGCAGCAACTGCAGCAGTAGCAGGGACCTCTTTCCAGAAATCCAGGTGGGTATCCAGCTGTTGTGCAGTCGTGCAAAAGCTGGACTGCTGGGGACAACCTGGTGAATTAATGAAAAGAATTTGCCCAGTAAAAGCAGATGTGAAGAAATGACCCTGAAGAGAAGAGGAATAGACAACAAAGGGTAAATTGGAGAGTAAGATGAGGATACAATGTATTGGTACATTCAAATTCAAATAGTATTTTAGAAATAATTAGACAATTCTGGAGCATCAAGTTTGCTCGAGGCATAAATAAATGCATGTAAAGCACCAAAATAGGTCAGTTTAGCACTGGCTAGTATCATTATATAATGTAGAAGCTAAAGACTTGCTTATTTATGGATTCATGTTACAGAAGTCCTGAATATTTTCAGATATTAGGGAGCAAATCAACTGACTTTTCATTAAAAATAGCTTCAGAGTGAAATAAAATTGTATAGAAACCAAACTCTTCAATTTTAATTTCACAAGAATTCAAAAGGAACACTAAAGCAAGAAGCATCTCAACTACTCCAATGGAAGAAGATAGAAATGCTGGTGACATCAAGGAAAAGCAGGGTTGATGTGATTCCTAAACTTATGAACAAGGTGCTCTAAGCCTTTTAAATTATTTCTAGTGTAGTAGTTTTAGAAATTATTTGATCACCACTTTATCAGTAGCACAGATGAAATGGCATTGCTGTAGCCAGGGGAGGTGAACTGTCCATGCAGCTCCAGATGGAACAATCGTAAATGAATGTCCCTTACTTTCTTGTCCAAGTTTTCATTACAAAATGCAGGTTTGATTGGTGTGCAGGTAATGCAAATTGGTCACTTCTTAGACAGAATTGTGGGGAAAAGTCTTGAGAAAAATAGGACTTATTCAAATTCCTATTTGGCATTAATTCTCCAATAAATAAATGGTCAATCTGATTCTGATTGATAAAATATAGCTGATTATGACACAAAAAGATAATATAACCAAAATAAAATTCATGAACATTGTTTTCTTCAAATGAGTCTTGTTCAAGTTGAAAATCAATGGATGGTATATTCCAGGTCTATGAAAGTTGGAATCCATTTTTAGTAGGAAGTTTGCTGAAGGGCCTGGCTCTCACCGAACACCATAGCACTGAGCAAGTGCACAGGATACCAAGAGGTTTCCTATGGCGTGAAATCAACTGAAACCATGGTCAGCTTTTTGGAAATACATCTCACTCCAAAGCATATTCTCCAAGGGGCAACGTGTGACAATGCTGCTAGCAAATGTGTTTTTCTTCAGATCCTAACAAATCATACATTACTATTTAAAAAAACTTCAGATCAGTATCTGACAGGTATAACTTTTCTGTCAACAGTGACTTTTAAGGATGCTCAAAATAAATCCTTTAACTAATCAATGAGAAAATATTTTTAAAGCTCTGTTTAATTTTTTACCTAGTAAAGACAGGAGGTTTCAGAAGTTGAATTCTCTTTGAAAGAAATTGTTCAGCTTATAGGCTTGGCAGAAGGTTAGATCTCCTCATCAGCAAAGGTCTGTTACCAGAAGAACAACAACTGCATTGTAGGTTGAAAGCAATGCACCAGGAAATAGAAAGTAGACCTTTGTCACATTGAGGAAGAAGTAAAAGCGGTTGATACAGTCACAGACCCTTGGCTAAACTTGTGTGTACCTTAGCTTCCCTAGTAAAAATGTCTTTCAAAAGGAGTATTTGGAAATTAAAGCAAATAAATTTATGGAGAATACCAAAACTAGTAGGGCATGTGCAATGTGATATCTGTGTACCTGTTTATAATGTGCGGTCATAACCCTTTTATGTTGTCTTGAGAGTTGCCAAAGTTAAATTTTCTTTCTTTAAAAATTAATTTTATTGGTACATTTTAGGTATACAATACAATGACATTCATCATTGGAAATTAGCACCTTTACATAGGCTGTCTTGGTTCGTCTTTATTTCCCATTCCCCTGTCCTCCCTTCAACCCCTCCATCCCTCCCTAATTACAAAGACTTTGTTTCCATTTTTTCATTTTCTCATATTAATTCCATACCCTTCTTTCCTTTCCCCTACTCCTCCCACTCCCCCTTTGCCCCTTTTCTTCCTATTTCACATTATATTTTATACCTTTTAGTCCTTATTTACACTTTCAGTTTCTCACAGTAGAGAATTTCGGTATTTACACGTGTGTCCTATTTATTTCACTTAAGGGTATGGCCTCAATGTGCATCCATTTAGCTATAAATGTCTCTAATTTCTCATTTTTTATGGCTGAGTAGTACTTCATTTTATAAAGAAATCACATTTTCACAAGAACCAAGAGAGACTATGTAAAGATGCAAATTTCCAATGATGAATGTCATTATGTTGTATACTTAAAATGTACCAATTATTAGAATGAATAATCGATAATGTAAAATAGGAAGAAAAGGTCCAAAGGGGTAGGGTTAGTGGGAGGCACAGGGGAAAGGAAAGAAGGGAAAGGAAAACATGATGAGAAATGGAAAAAATGGGAATAAAGTCTTTGTAAATAGGGAAGGGTGGAGGGAGTGAAGGGAGGGCTAGGAATGGGGAAAAAATAAGAACCAAGATGCATTATATAAAGGTACAATTCCCAATGAGAAATGTAATTGT
>NW_004624856.1:6262161-6291098 GCF_000247695.1 Heterocephalus glaber | reverse complement strand
AACCAAGATGCATTATGTAAAGGTACAATTCCCAATGAGATATGTAATTGTGTTGTATACCTACAATGTACCAATAAAAGAATTTAATAAAAAAAATAAAGTAGAGGGAGAAAAAAAAAGATTGAAGGGAAGAGAATAGCAAGAAGAGATGCATCCTGCAAGCAGGACAGGCCACTGTAGAAATGGAAAGACTGCAGGAAAGCAAGATCACAGTGGCAGGGAAGTCAATGGTGTCATCTTTCACGCCCTCCCAGATCCTATCTTCTGGAAGGTTTTTTGCCCACCCATCCTGCCTGTGATCGGTAGGTCACATCTCAATCAGCCTCCTTTTGACCTAGGTTACATGTTGTGTCCTGATTGTAGCCAGCCTGCCATACCTTAATCTCCTGTTTCCAATTATTCACAGGAAAATTCTGATGTCTTTCTAGATCATAGAAAATGGAAGCTTGGTACTGTAGTAACTTTAGGTATCAATTAATTTAACTCTGGCCCCTTCATTTTACAGATGAGAAAACTTAGAACTGAAAGGATTTAAATTATTTGTCCACTATTATGCACCTAGTCCCTATCACAACTTAAATTTACTGTCTATTTCATTTTATTTTAGGTAACAATAGCTTCAAGGAATATTTTTAGCCAGAGTTTTTAAACCAATAGCCACAGCAGCAGTGATTTGATGGCTTTTGATGCTATTCTTTTAATTAAACGCATTTAAAAAGTGTGATTTTTACAACTTTCCAAATATCTCCAATTTTTAGCACCTTTCTGTCATCCACAGTAGAAACTTCCACCGGGAACATTATACAAAAGACTCTGGCATTATGGCTCTGTCAAATGGCACCCCCAGAAATCCCTCTGATGAACCCAGAGGCACCCTATTACCTGACCTTTCCTGCACTTGACCATCTGCTTCCAACCTCCACCTCAGTCCTGCGCTTCTCTCACACTGCCTTGCTCACATTTGAGACTGTCAATTGTCTCTTTCTAAGGATTTCTCTAGCCCTTCAAATGGATGAGTCTGTCTCATAACTTGTGTGGGGGATAAACTGCCATTCTCTTCATGGAAATCTTTATTGTCACTCTTTTTAAAGTGGCCATTCTTTATCTTCTTGCTCTGCTTTATTTTTTTAATACTTATTACTCTCCGAACTGATACCATGGTAGTTTTAGTGTCAAACTTCTTGACTATAGAGTCAAATTCTATGAGGCCATAGACTTTTTCTCTTTTTCATTTCTTTTCCCTCTCCTAACTTTATCCATAGCCTATAAAACACAAGCAACATGTGTTGAATCTCTCACTGAATGGTGAATAAACTCTGTCCTTTACCTATGCAAAATGCAGGACTGCCTGTTCACTTTTGGTAATTGTTGTTGCAGACATTGCTTAGGGCTCAGAATTTTCTTTTCTGTCTGAACAAAAGTAGGGTGGTGTAATTGTTTAAGTTATTGGTTCTCAGGTGGTATGTGTGGGATAAATTTCATATCTATCACTTAGTGACTGTGATATTTCATCTTTCATGCTCAATTTTTGCACTGTAATAGTTCTTTCACCTCAAGAGATTCTGAGAGTGCTGAATAGAAAATATGTTTAACTCACTTAACAGATCTCAGCACATTGTTAACTCTAGGTTAAGTGTCACAATACCTCTAATATTATTGTTATTGAATATTTCATACAATCTTTAGTTTTCTGTCTAATCATGGCAACTTCTCAGTTCCTCATTATTCTATATCCCATGGTCAGTGCACCTGCCTCCCACCCAGGCTCTTCAAATGACAGCATTTTTCCACTACTCCAGTCACATACCCTTAATATTGGAGAAGTTGAATACTGCCTCTTTAAACTTTGAGGTCAGTGTTATGAAAGATTGATCACCATTATACCCAAATTCAGATGAAAAGCTTGAAGTATTAGAGAAGTTAAACCTGCCTCCCAAGGTCACACAGCTTGTGAGTATCTGAGCTATGATTTAAATCTGTCCTTGGAAGTCAATCTTGATTATACTTTCCTCTTTAATATCTGTGTCCAAGTTCTGCACTCTATGATCCTGTGCCCTTAGAACCAACATTCTATCTCCACCCTGTTCTCACTGCTGTGCTTGTCCTGCCAGCCTACAAGGATTTTTCAATAAATGATGAAACACATGAGACAGGGTGGCTCTTCAAAGGAAAATAAAAACTAAGTTTCTCAATAATTTACTTAAGTAAAATAGAAATGATATTGCACGAAGGACGAAATTTAGAAAGGCTGCATATTTGATCAACAATACAAATTTATAGAATTGAGTGTGTCAAAATATGGATAATGTTAAATGCTGATCACTACAACTTTTCAAAGAACTGCACTTTTTTCCAGTGCTTACAATAATGCTATATGCAAACCAATAATGCTACATATGTGAAATTTGAGCTTTTCTTTTATAAGTTCTTTAGAATAAACATCCATTTTCCCAGTGATTTTACTCTTATGCAAACAAGTTTAAAGCTCTTACAATTGTTAATAACGTCATTATACAAAATGAATTACAGCATTTGCACTCTGAGTGCCTCCATTTTGACCATCTTTTTATATTATGATATTTACTATGATTATATGAAGACAGAGCTTTTGTGAAAAGAATATAATCAGAAGGAAAGCTCAACCTTTTGTTTTCTGTGCAAATTTATGGCGATGGAATTCATTTTATATTGTACGAATTTTCTTGAATTCTTTATACTATGCCTTGAAATAATTGCCTACAGGTAAATTAGTGCATGCTTGGCCTGTTTTTCCAGTGGTTCTTATCATCAAACTGCAGATATTTCCATGGAAAGTATGTACTTCTCTAGGAGAATAAAAATCATGTCTAAAAAGGCATAAAATACAATTATTGTTATCATTAATAAAATGCTGAAAACCCTGAAACTGCAAATACTAGAAATGATGAATTAAAGATGTTACAACATTTAATAAAATGTGAACACTCCATTTTCTAAACCTTTCTGTCATTAAAATACACAATGTAGTTTCTCTCATTTTTCAAAGAACAGTGATGAGAAAGATGTAATCAGATCAGGCCAACCTGTCCTCTATTTCCCTTTTCCTTCCCTACTTCACAGAAATCATGTGAAATATCAGGCAAATCATGTGAAATGTCCAGAGTTCTCTTCATTCTCAATACATGGTACAAATAGTTATTGGCTTCTATATCCGTTATCTATTACCACAATAATGCTGCATAACAAAAATCCTCAAATCTCCAGTTAAAACAGTAGCAGTTTATTTAGCTCAGAGGCCACAAATCTGAAATTGAGCCTTTGGTCCCTAGGAGTTCTTATAGCCCAGGCAAGGCCTGCTTCTGCATATGAGGTCAACTGCAGGTCAGGTGGGGTAGCGTGACCTTGTCTGTGATTTGTGATTTACTCTGCATATCTTGTCCTCCTGCCGGCTCACCTGCAGGTATTCTCCAAATGGAACTTCAGATAGTTTCACAGGGCAATTTTAGAGATTGAAGAGAGAGAAATGTAGATAAGCAAAACCAAAAATCTCAGAGGCTTAAAGTAGCATATTTTTCTTCATGAGTCTATGGGCTTACTAGATAGTGCAGCTGAACTTAGCTGGGCTGGTTCTGAGTGTTTAGGTAGCTGGCAGTATGGCTTCAATTGAGAGACAAGCTCTGTTGTATGTGATTTATATTACTGTAAACTGGCCCAGCTATGACTCCATGGTGAGTACAGAAGAAAGGAAAAAACTGAAAACAATGCAAGCATTTTGTTCCAGATTTTACTTGCACTACATTTCCTTTTTCTTCTTTTCCTCTTCCCTTCTCTTCCTTTGTACTCCTTTCTCCTCCCTTCCCCTTGCCTTAGTTTACCCTCTCCCTTTCTCTCTGTCTTCTTTCTGATGGGAGGCAAGCACCCTACTACTGAGCTACACCCTCAGCTCGTTTCACCATATTTTCTAAGTCACACAGTTGAGCCTGGCATCAAGGAGCCTGGCAGAGCATCCTGCCCACAATTAACTGGTTAAGGAATGATAGCTATCAACATAAAGTGCTATCTGCGGTATACAGCATTTCATAAGTTGTTCTGATGTAATGTAAACAGAGAAATTCTAATGCATAGTATTTTACCTCAACAAACTTAGAAGAACTGGCATAATATCAAATACGTTCTCTGACCTGTTGAAATTAGGCTAGAAATCAAGAAGGGTAAAATACTGTATTTTGAAACTAAATACCACAACTTAAAGTAGTCCACAGGTCAATATGAAGTAACATGAGAAGTTATCAAATTCCTTGAGTTGAATGAAAACAAAACCTCGATATATAGTATTAAGATTTGTGAAATGCAGCTAAAGCAGTACTTAGGAATTTATAGTATTAAAAGCTAACACTTGAGGACCAGGGATTTAGCTTAGTGGTTCCAGCACCTGCCTCGCAAGCACAAGGTCTGGAGTTTGATCCCTGGTACCAAAAAAAAAAAAAAAAAAAGGTAACACTAGAAAAACTATAATCTTGTGTTTTAAGAAACTACAGATAAGAGCAAATTAAATATAAAGCAAGAAAAAATAAAGAGAAGAGCAGAAAATGGCAAAATCATTTTCTAAAAAAATAAATCAATGAAAGCAGAAGCAAGTCATTTAATAAAATTGTTAGTCTCTAGATAGATGCATTAGAAGAATAATTGTCATTATCAGTTGTTTATGATGCAAAATCTTCAATGAACATTTGTAATTAAATTCAGAGTTCTATAAAGAGAATAATGTCTCATAACAGCTCGAATTACCTGTGGCACATGAATGACTGTCCCATTGGAGGCTTGTACCACTGGTGGTACAAATCGATCTAATCACTTTCATTGGTCTTTTTACTAATGAAATTAATAGAAGGTCTATAAATGGACCAAATCAATTAGTTGCTTGAATTTGAATAATTACTGCCCAAACATAATAATACTATTCATGCCAACTTAAACATTATTAAAATAATCACTTATTTCATTAAATTAAAAGAAATTTATTTATATTTGTGAATTTCTTTAAAACACTTTATACATAAAGGCGGCTGATTTATGGAGAGTGTGCAAAACATCATAACACGTTTGACCTTTTTGCCAGCCACAGCAGCACTCATTTTAAAAATAATTTTTTATAACAATTCTACATTGCTTGCATGCGTTTCTTGTTGATTCTAAATAAACTTCTATAAAGGGAATGTTCTTTTGAGTAATTTGTGCCCATGACATTTCTTCACGAGTTAATAGTTGGTCAATAATTGATTCTCTAAATTTTAACATGGAAACCTTAGGAGCACCCCATTGCTGGTATATATAGTATACATTTGCAACTGTTGTACCAAAAATTAGCTGTATTTCAATTTTTTATACCATTTTAATGTTTTCTTTAAGAAACTATAACATAATGGCATCTGGTTTACTAAATTAACTCCTTTCTTTGCATTCTTATAATCAGACTCCCTCAGAAGTGATTCAAGCTGCCCTTGGGACAGTCATAAAGGTGACAAAAATGATGGGATCAAATCAAAGCCACACCTCAGTAGACCTATGAATTATGCCTGATTACCTTAAAATGCCATTTTGGTGAAAATTTCAAAAAACCAACCACTCATCATGTCATCAGACCAAAAAAGACCATATAGTCATTTCAATTAATGAAGAAAAAAGCATATTACAAAATCCAGTTACCACATGTGTTTGAGGGTGCAGGCTGATAGTACCAGAACACTGGGTGGCTGGGGCAGAAGGATCCCAAGATTGAACTCCACCTAGGCAACTTAGTGACTTAGTGAGACCTTGCCTCAAAATTTAAAAAAATTCAAAAGGGGGAATGGAGATGTAGTTTAGGGTGAAGCCCATGGGGTCACTCTTCTGTGCTGAGAAAAGTCCATTCATTACAGAAAAAGTCTACACAAGAAATTAGATGGTGCTTGCTCAACCTAATTAAATTGCACCCGTTCAAATCTACAAAATTTAGTGCAGTAATTGCTGATATTATGTGATCCAAACAGTACTGCCAAGATATATTGCTACAGTTTATTTCGATATCCCTAAACTTTAAAATGTTCAAAGAGAATGCTATTATATTCTTACCCTAACATCTTTAAAGGTAAAGCAGCTTGTTTTCTTTATAATTCATCAACAAATAAATTACTTTTTATTGACTAAATTATCATGAAACTACAATTCTCGTGGGCATACAATAGAAGCACTCTTTTTGTGATAATTGTACCAAAGTGACCAATAAACTTATAACAAGAGATTATTCAGTTGACAGCCATTTAAACCCTAAATCAATGAAAGAAAATATTAGTAGAGAGTGTCAAGGCTGTTTTATGTGATAATTTGAAGGATGTTTAGCCACTTTTCCACTTATCCTATGGACCTGAAATCTGTTAATACAGTGAAGTAGAAATACTGAAGGTTGGCCTTGTGCTAATACTAATGACTGCAGGTATTTATCCATTTTGTTTCTGGGAAAAATTTGTTTTAAAAGATGTATAATCTGGGGCCAGGGATTTAGCTCAGTGGTTTCACCACCTGCTGCATAAGCGCAAGGACCCGAGTTCGATCCCCAGTACCAAACAAAAAAAAAAAAAGAAAAAAAGATGCATAGTCTGAATAAATTATGTAAAATTAAGCAAATAAAGCTTTGATATGGCAAAAAAAAAAAATCACCTGTAGGAATCTTGTTTGAAATTTCATAACGAACTACTTTAAAATAGTAGATATTTTAAAATGTGAATTCCAGTGTAATTAGTTAAAAATACACTATTGATGAAAACATTTCTAATTTTAATGGTGAAAATTAAGATTTGCATTAAAGTACATCTTTTTATCCTTTTAAATTCAGATATATGTAGAACATAACATTCTTGCCAGTAAAATACAGGATATAATAGATTACAGAATTTTCTCAAAACAGTCAACTTTGTTGAAATCAGTCATAAGATGACAATATTAGTGAGCAAGAGAATAAACCAGCATGACTGATCTTCACAGCAAAACTGCACATGATGATAAGAAAAAAAGGCCTGTTCTGCTCTTTTTAAGGCTTTGATAATCCACGCATTACAGGGACAATCATGCTTGCAGGTTTGAATCTGATTTACCACTGCTTTCTAGATCTAGCAGCCCAAAGGAGGTTCATGTGATCACAAGGCCCTCTGTAAATGCATGCATCCATTCCAGTTATCCCTGTGTGAAACAGTCCCTGAATTTCTAGGTTTTAGGCAGATGATTAATCCTTTTATAATCTTAGGGCTAGATTTAACAATCTGCCCGTCCACTCTTGGAAATTCTTTCAAGAAATGTTGAATGTTTCCATCTTCCTACGAAAAAGCAAGTAATACACTTTTTACTAATACGTAATTTTAATAAAAATATTTAGCATTATATTGTATACCTAAAATGTAACAATAAAATAAAATTTTTAAAACTCACACTTTTGATTGAGAAACTTGAGACAGTTTTGTGCTGGTGTCCAAGGAAATGACAGATTTTCTTCCTATTGACTTATACCCATATAATCATGTCCTGTGACATCTCTGTCACCAGAGTCTGTGCCCCTGAGTTCACCTGCCCAAAGGGACACCCCACAGGGAGGATGGCAGAGCGTCCCAGCTTTGCTCACCACTGCCAGGCTCAGAGAAAGCCACACCTGCCCTCTCCTTCCTCCACCTTGCCTTGGAGCCAGCTGGTTATGGATGAAACCCCTATACACTGTGAGCTAAATAAACCTTTCCTCCTTTAAAAAAAATGTTTAGCAGAGACTACATCTGATCTTTCATTTCTTTCTTTCTTTGTCTGTTTTCACTAGCATCGTCTTCTCTATGTAACCCCCTTTGACATTTTGAAACAAGATCACTCTATTTTAAGAATATTGCTACTTAGGAACAAAGTTGCTTAATAAAATGTTCAATGATAAAGTCTGGTGAATCTTAATATTCAGCTTCTGCCACAATTACAGTTCTTAAAAGAGTGCAGATGTGGGTCCCTAACTCGGTGGAACAAGTGGAGCAGATGATTCTCAGGGGCTGGCTAATTGTATTACTTCCTAATTTGTACCTATCTTTAAATATTTTCTCTGGCATAGCTAAAGGATGATGACTGGAAAATACACTGGGAAGTTCTTTGTGTTTTCTAAATTGAATTATAATATCACAATTCAATTGGGTATTTCCCATAGGCATGCTAGCATTTTAATATAGTAAACAGACCCAAGATCCCTTGAGTATCTGTGAAGACAGCAAATTAAAGACAATGAATGCAAGAAAGTGGAAAATTTACAGACTTAAAAAAGGATGGAGATGATATTACAATACAGTTGATGCATTAAAAGAATGTAGAGGATACTACAATTGGTGGCCAATTTTTCTCCATTCACATTGTTTTAATTATCTACCAAGGTGCATTCAACTAATTCAAAGAGTCAGCATCAAACTATCATGAACATTAGGGCATTTGCATATTTATCCCCCAAGTCATAAAGATAGCTATAAAAATAAGGTCTATGCAGAATCTGGAAAAGCAATAAATAGTTGAGGGGCAAGGGTGTGTTTCAATACACATATTATGAGTGGATTTTGCTATGCAGCACATTCTCTTGAAACATCTGTTTCTCAGCTGCACTCTGTTTGCAATGGTGTGAATATTAGTGGTCTTGTTACATCCCAAAATATAAAGCTTGTTATTAACTTTGATTAGTGTATAATTTACTTGACTCTTTCCACATGTGTTACTGACATAATAAGTATTGCTTCTTTCTATTTCAATTTGGCACCATTTACTATTGTTTTGGTGGACAATTGAATTCACATTTGGAATGTTTCCCATGTGGATTATGAAGCACATGCCGGGAAATAAAGAAAACCCCTGTAGTTGTTGGTAGGGTCCATGAAGGAATAGACAAGTACAAGGAATTGGCTCTGAAAAATTATAGAGAATTTTTACCTCAAACAACACTAATTCATAAATTATTTTTAAAGAATATTATTTTGTTATGAAATATGTGAATGAGTTGTAAAATTTATCCCCAAATGGTCTTAAGGGAAGCACATATCTCCTTAACAAATGGGCCACAGTTGTTATCAACTTGTTTTAAATATTTTTATATTAGAATGACATGTAGCACTATTTATTAAATGTACCCTTTTATATATGAGAAGTTTCCAAGTCATTCCTTCTCTCCCAACACTGTCTCACCTGTCTCCGGCTGCCACATAATAGCTGAGAGTGCAGCCAGAATGTTACTGGGGTGATTTGGGGTTTAGTTATCGTCAGACAAGGTTTGAGAATTGAAAAGGTTTACTGAGCACCTGTGCTGTGTGCTGACATGATGCAGGCAGTCAGTGTTTTCGGCAGTGCAAATAGAGCACATGAAATTCTTTGCATCAACAGGGGTTGACTGGTGCTGGGATAGTAGGAAAGTTGTTTTGATAAAGGGTCAGGCAGCTGAAGAGCTGAACATGATCATGTACTAGCTAGATAAAGAAGGACAGAGAGGAACTCCAGCATATGTTGAGGACTTAGAAGAATGTGCTGGCCTGGCAGTGAGGAGCACAGCACAGCACAGAATTAAGGCACTGGAGGCAGAAGGATGCAGTAGTAAATGGTGATGCTGTGGGGACAACAGAGGACATGAATGCAGTGCCTTGAAGAGCTGTGAAATGCTTTGAATGCAGCCAGTGGTGTTGTTCCCAGCAGTGAAGACGTTGAACAACATGCTCAGAGGTTAATTTAAGATAGTAACTCATAGCCAGGCATAGTGGCACTCCTATAATCCCAGCACTTGGGAAGCTGAAGCAGGAGAATCACTGTGAGTTTGAGGCCAGCCTGGGCTACATAGTGAGACCCTGTCTCAAAACCACCAAATTAATTAATTAATTAATAGATAGATAGATAGTAATTCACTGCACTATATTATATAGAATGGCTTAGGTTGAGGTAGGTATGAATTGGAAGCAACAAATTAGGAGTGTATTTAAGGAGTTCACTTAACATGCAGTAATAAGTTAGCTTAGAGTGGTATCAGAAGGATATACAGTAATAGGAGGTCTATTTTGCCTCATGGTTGGCTGGCCCCAGCACAATGAGAGTATGATGGAAGGGCTTGACACAAGACAGCTGCTCAATCTATGCCAGCCAGGAAGTAGAAGAGGGAAACAAGAATACATCCTTTCAGGGCCCACCCCAGTAACCACCTCCAATCAGGCCCCACTCCCCAGTAACATATAACAGCTGTGAGCCCTCACTGTATTAATACACTGATGACCTTAGCCTCCCATGACCCAGTCACCTTCCTGAAGCCCACCTCTGAATACAAGAGACCATAACAGAAGGAATTAATTATATGTTAGAATCTGCTATACTAACTAATTAATTGAAACTGGGGATAACAATGGAAAAAGAGTAATAATCATTTCCAGGGATCTCTGACCTTGAAAACTCATATGATAGATGCTCTGTTAATTTTCTATGGGTGCATAACAGATTATCATCACATTAGTAGCTTGAAACAATACCTGCTTATGTGTTTACAGTTCTGTAGGTTAGAAGTTGGGTGTGACACAGCTGAGACCTCATCTACTGATATCACAGGGTGGATAGCAACATGTTGATCAGACTGAATTCTTGTCTGAAGGCTCTTCAAAAAAAAAAAAAAAGGAAAACCAGCAAATAAGAAACCCTTCCCAAACTCTTCTAAAATCATTCTTTCTAGTGAATTCAGTTCCTTGAGACTGTAGGACTCTGGTTCCCTTTTCCTTGCTGATTATCAATCACCTTGTTGAGAGAGTATCATACTGCAAAGGAAAATTCAAAGTACAGTTTCTACTGATTGTATATTAGTTTCATATCATGGTAAAGTAAAAAAAATTCTAAGTCCAATCGTCAAAAGCTGTAGACACATTTGTACTCCATTCATTATCTCCACTTTCACTTCTGTTCCCAAAACTTTCAATTCCTTTACTCTGAGGCTACTCAAAAAACAAGTAACTTTTCTTTTCACAGTATCTCCTTGCCTCCTCATTTCAATATTCGTAATTCATAATCCTGAGGCATTTTGGCATAGGAGAGAAATGAAAAGGCTTTTTTGAATTTTTTCACCCTGCCCCATACTACTACCTTTACCACTCTGCCACTTAACTTTTTCTGAGACTTGATTTGCTAATTTTGACATAGACTATTCAGAGGATCTGCAAAGGAAGGTAGACAATTGGGTGTTTCTTTCGAGCATTTTAAGTTGGGAGGTACACAAGGGAACAGAAATTTATGTGTGTGCAAAGTACATCATTTGTATGTGATGTCTTTGTATTGCCAGGGTTCTATCCCTTTTCCTTTCATAATTTTATTTAGAGGATCTGAGATATCTTTTTAGCAATTACAGTTTTAATAAACATATCTCCATTTCAAGCTTTGAGTCTGTCAAAATAGAAATTCATAGTACAAGTTGCTTACTAAGTATCCAACCTTTTATTCAAAACAATTCAAAAGGGAATTCTGTACTACATCTAGGACTTCAAATTTTGGAACTTCTTGCTCAGTATTCCACAAACTGCCATTCTTCAAGAATGGCAGCCTTAGATCCCCTGGGTTTCCCAGCTCAACATTCCTGTCCCTCAACTGCAGTTTGCTATCGTCTACTTACAAGTCAATTTCAAAAATGTAAATGGTAAAGGTAGTGTGCTCTATATCGTGAAACTTTTTCTAAGGCAGATATTTTTTGGTTTACTCAGTTTTGTAAGACTGGTCAACAGGATAATATAATAAATAATTGGCTGCACTAATTGAATCAATTCTGATATATGAAACAGTTATCACTAGTACAGAAAATATGATCAAGTATTGTCAGGATTTCTAGTGGTCTTAGATATATATTGAAGTAAATTCTTATTCATTTTTATGAGAAATGCAAGTTGAAATATTAAATATATATATCTTTCATGAAATGTAGACTCCCTCTGAAATTTAAAAAGTGTGTTCCTACTTTTCTTTCATGGACTATAAATGGGAAAAGTTCTCTTATATAAATGGAGACACTTGTGCAAAATTGACATTTAAAATAAGTTGGAAAATCACATTAGACTACTAAAAGTAAATTCATTGTTGTTGGCTACAACTTGAATATTTAGGAAAGTCCCAGGTTATTCATATCTCTTATCTCATTTAAACAACGTAGTTGTCCATGAAGCCATTTCAAGAATTGTTTAACATGGGTATAATCTTTATTCTTTTCTAAGCAAAATTTTATGAGATTATTTGAATAAATTATCACACTGTATTTTATCCCTTAACTTCAATTCTCCTTTGTTACTTGAGAAAACAGAGTATTTTTATGAATTCCAAACATTGAACCTGGAGTTATTATCACTACTGACTTTCTAATATTTTCGACAGCTTAATGAAGAAAGCAAAACAAGGGACAAAGAAGTTTGAAATTTTACTGAACACCACTTAGTTTTATGTCATTAAAACAGTCACTTCACATTGCAGACCTAAGAGCTGTTATTATTGGCTCTGGTATAGAAATATTTTACTAGAAGCCTAACATTATATAGGACTGTCAGTCACATTTCTGTCAATTCTCTTTCTTCAATAATCACCCCAAAGCAGATGGAGAATAAGAAAGAAATTTAACTTCCCTTAAAATGTGAGAATAGCTAAAACTTCCATATACACAACTGGGAAGTGGTTTTTAGAAGTACAATGTCAAGTGGTATAAGATATCAAAGTTTAAAGATCTGTAGCTACAAATGCCATAAAATTCTGACTGAGTGTATTTGTCTAACAAAGCAGTTCAAGAATGACTGTTACAGCTGAACTTAAAATCTTAGAACAGCAACCATTTTATTATAACTCATGAGTTTTTCATTAATAAGTTGAGCAGTATTCACTAGAGTCATTCTTCTGCTGCATATGATGTTGACAGAGGGCATTCAGTTATAGTGAGATGGTGGAGGGCTGATGTAGAGCATCCACACGAGCTTCACTAGCTTGCCAGGGCCCTGGTGACATGACTGGGGCTGTCTAAACTATGCACATGGTCCTCTACTTCGGGTGTGTCAGAGTAGCTGGACCCCTTCAAACAGTGAGGAACCCATGATGGTTTACGACCTTCTTTCAGAAGTCACACTGAACCAATGTCACTGTACTCGGTTGGTCACAGCAGTCACAAGCCCACCCAGATTTTAGGGAAACCCCACCCCAGGCCTTAATGAGAGGAACGTCAGTGCATATGCAGCCATGTTTTAAAATTGCCTCAGTGCAAAGCGGACAGAACCATAACGGCAATGTGGGAAGCATCTGAGTAGGCTGCTCCCACAGCTTTCCCACAGCTGGTTTGGTTATGAGGAGAGGCTAAGTCAAGCTGAACGGCAAAACACAGATAATGATGGAGGAGAGAAACCCAACAACGTGATTAGTCCTAAAGAAGTTAATTTCAGTTGACTAATGAGGAATAAAATTTAAAAATACTTTAAGAATTATTGAAAAGAAAATTCAATGGCTCTCATCTGTTTTTCTCATTCAGGGAGGATTGACCTTCTTTGAAGATGGCTAATAAATAAGAAACAAAGGAGAATATTTTCTTAAGAAGAAGAAATAAATAAAAAAATAAATTACACATAATATTAACTTTTTAAAGTTGTTGATATAAAACTTAATAATGTAGAAGAAAATTATGATTAAAATATAGTTATGAAATTAACTTTTAGAAACCTAGTGGAAGAGTCAATTTACAGCCTGGATGGTCTTGTTAAGGATACAGAAGAAAAAAATGAAACTATCACTGAAAATTGCACGCTGCAATCTGGGCTGAAGAGATAATATTGACAACCCAGGAAGATATGTGAAGGCTAGAATTTAAATAAAGTGAGTAAAAAAGAGATGAGGACAATTTTTAAAATGGATCTTAGAGTCAAAATATTAAATATGGAGTATATTTCAAAAAGCACAATATTCATAATTGGAGTTCTATAATAAAAGAAAATGAAATAAAAACAACACTGTTTAAATATATAACTCAAGAAAGTGTTCTAGAAATAAATAGAATTTCAGTCTCAATATTGAAGAAGTTTTACTATACCTATATCCCAGGAAAAAGTATGTAGAATGATCAGTACCAAAGAATATGTTAGTGTTTGTACTGAATGTCAAAAACAATCAAATAAGTTTTTGGTTAAATAGGCAAAAGATTATATTATCTTTGTAGGTGAAAAAAATGTCTGCTGCTATCTGATTTCTTCACAGAAGAGTGAACTTTGAAATTTGAATAATTCTTTACAGAGCCATCAAAAGAAAATGAAACTCAACAATGTTATGCTTAAATTATTACTTAAAAATGATGACAAAAGAAAACATTTAATGGGTAAGAACACATGGCATATAGACTCCATGAGTGCTCCCAAAGAAAGTTCTAGAAAACTCACTTAGTCAAACAAAAACTATTTTATAAACTATCATAAAAGGAGTGATGTTGAGTTCAAAAACTAACTCTAGGACCAGAACAGTACACATATGCTGATTTTGATGATAGAGTGAAAAGAGTATAAACTCTGACAAGGTAGAAATGGAACAGCTACAGAACGGAAAGAAAGGGACAGAAAGGCAAGAGACATGATAGCAATTTCCTACTTTTAATATCAAAAAGAGGATCCATAGAGATCATTTAAAATTATCAAGACAGTATTAGAGGTATATTTAAAATAAGAAAGATAAATGTTATATACATATATACGTTATTGAAAAATATATGGCAGAAGGAAGGGAGAGGAAGAGGAAAAACATAACAACCTCACCATTCTTCAGTAGAATTAACAATTGGAAGTCAATAGTTTCTTGATTAAAAAGTAAAAATTAAAGCATCATCACTAGACATAAACATAAACTTCATAATTTTTTTAAAAAACTATACATATTCATACAGTCACACATACTAGCAAAATAGCAAGCATAATTTAAACTATGATAACAGAACTAAAAACAAACCTTTCATTTGTTAAAAAAAACATAAATAGAAAAAGAATAGGGGGCAAAGGAGAAAAACCTGAACTCTGTGTTGTGGACAGGGCAGCAGTCAAAGCCCTGTGAGCAAGAAGGATGTTGTTTATGTCATGGAGCAGAAGAAGAAGTTATATGAAAAAATTAAAGATCAAACAATTGGAAAGACATCCTAGACAAATGCAAAGAGAAATCAGAGTTTGTGATCTTACTATTAGAGAAGATTAAATTTAGAGTGAAAGGTAATAAATATGATGGAGAATTTAAAACCACCTGAATACTGAAGAATGTGCATATATCTACACTAAATAACACTACATTAGAATGCAGGGAGGGGATAAAAGAAAAAATACAAGGAGGAATAGAAGTATATTAATAGTAGGAAAATTAATTTGCTTCTGCTAGTCCATGATAGTTCAAGTGGACACAAATTTAGTAAGAAAATAGATGATATTTTAAAATGATGGTTTTTAAAGATAGATTTAATTGACCTACATCAAACTCAGTGTCCTAAGAACCAAAATGACAATTTCTTCCTAAGAACATAAAGAATATTTATTGAAATACTAATTTCTATTAGATTTTTTAAAACAATCAATTCAATATATGTCCATCAGCCTTCCTAAATACAATGCAGTAAAACTAGAATTTTATAATAAAATTTAAAAATATTGAGCAAACAAAACCTACTATCTAGAAATTCTACTACCATCATTTCCTCCCTTGTTTAAGTCTTCTCTAAACAAACTGTTCAAGAAAAAAACCAAAAAAACAAGTAACAAACTGATTATATTAAAAAGGGTCCAAAAATGCTACAGCCTTAAGTCTTCACATTAGAAAATTTAAGTAAACTAAACAGCGAATGGATTTACAATATGAGCAATCAAACTTAAAGAAGAAATTTAAAAAGCAGAAACTACTTAATTGGAAGTATTAAAATGTTACAGTGAAATTTAAATAGCAAATAATACTGATTTAAAGAACAACAAAATGGTAAGTAGACTTTACCAAATACAGATTAAAAAGGAAAAATCACCAATTCACTGCATAAAAATTATAAAAGAAAGTATCAACAGTGAAAGAATTATTCAAATGAAAGTTGATTTTGTTTAGTTTTATTTAACAGGATAAGAACCTAAGTAAAGTAGATTTCTAGGAAAATATAAATTACTTGAAATAAATTCATATAAAATAAAAAATATAAAATATCAAAAATCTGACTAACCAGGAACAAAGATGATTTTCATGAGACACTAGGATGGAGTTTTTTACAGGAATTTCCCCCTAAACTGTTAAGTACAGAGAATTTCAGTGCTATTCAAAGTGGCCCAGAGCACAGGGAAGGAATGAAAGTTTCCAGATTCTTTTATTAAATTAGCATATCCTTGACTCATCAAAGGGACACCCAAGGAAACCTAGTAAGTCTCAGAATGTAGTCAGTGAATCTCTGGAGGCCTTATGCACTTTCAGGAAGTCTGTATGGTGCAACAGTTTTCATGTCAGTGTGATGACGTTCTCTGCTTTTCTGACTGCATTGACATTTGTGTTGTGGAGGCAAAAGCAAGAGGGGCGACAGTGCTGTGAATCGAGGAAGAGGGGGCAAGCTGCATTTGCCACTGCTGTGTACTTGGATTTCAAAATAAGCCAGTTTCACTTAAGATGCCCTGGGTAAAGCAGGAAAAAGTATTACTTTTATTAAAATGTGGCCCTTCAGTATTGACTTTTTCATAGTCTGTGTGAGGAAAAGGGGAACTTGGAAACATATAGAAAGAACTCTTGTTGCATTCAAAGCCTAAGGGCTGTTCAGAGCAAAAGCACTTGTAATTTTGAACTGAGAGCTGAATTACATGCCTTTTCTCCCCCATGAAAATGTGTAATCTATGTGAAGGCATGTAATGCCATACATGGTCACCTTGAGTTAACCCCCTGGAATGGGAATAAAATTGTATACCTAAAATGTACCAATAAAATTAATTTAAAAAAAAAAAGAAAAGGAACCCTACAACGATACACCGACTGAATGCCTGAGCTGGATACATGTGCTCTTGAAGTCATTTTTCAGAACAAGACAACATTTCAGTAGATTTCTCAAGAAATTATGTGTCTTAAGTATGTTAAGGAAATATGCAATTTAAGGCTGAGTAAAAGTATTTTAGTAAATTTTAATCATTTCCAGAAATTTTATCCTGTATTTACAGGATGGCCACTACACCAGAGAGGCCATCCTTAGCCTATCATTCACATAGTCTCAATGTTCAGAATGTGTCTAAGTATCAAATATGTTTAGCTTTCAATAAAAATATTGCTAAGGAAATGATGAAATTAAAATTTCCTATGTTCACATACCTAATTGTCAACCTTTTTTCCTCACCATATTGCAGTGAGTTTAGGTACATGGAGTTTTTCTTAGATTTCCTGGCTCCGCAGGGTATGTGGCCCTGAGAATGCACAGGATACCATGGATGAACCACCTGACCCTGGGGTTTCCCGTGCAGGGGCTGAAAATGAGTGCCGGTGCTCCATTAGGTTTCCACTTCTTGTTTCTTTTAATCTCAGACTTCCAGGTATACATCAGTGTTTCATTTGTTAGCTGGGTTCTCAGTGTTTCAGATGTACAAACTATTTAAAAAATATGAAAATAACTCAATAAGTGACTTGATTCTTATTTAAAATCATTCTAACTCTTTCACTTCATAAATGGAAACTTGGAGTTCTGGAGAATTCAACAGATTTCCCCAAAGTTAGAGGACAAGGAATTTAACAAGCAGAAGCTAGAATTTAGGTATTTGGAGTAAATAATCATAACATTTGCAAATTGAAATCAAGTGTTTGTATCCTAATAACACTCAGACTTTGTAGAAAAATCATAACAAAATCATATACACATGCTTTGTGTGTATTTACTGGGCAGAACTTCTTGATGGATTATAACTCTTATAGGAGGAACACCAATGCTAACTTAAGTGCAAATACTGTAAGAGAGCAGAGGGCTGTGTATGGTAGTTAATCCTAATTTCAGAACAAACCCTTTTCCCCTAGACTCTAAAGCAACCTCCTTGGTTTTACATAAGCTGAGTCCCATTACTATGCTCTGTATTTATCATGTCTTTGAGATAATAGAAGGAAAAAGGTCCATAGTATATAAGTAGTTCAAGAGCTGGGAAAAACTGCAAGCTTTTGATTTTTGCTTTGATTTTGGAAAGGGAAGTGAAAAGGAGTATTCCTGAGTCAAAGCTCAAATCCACCCGGATGAGAAGACTTATTTTCATGAGACATAATGAACTTTGCGTGGTCACAGATTTATAGCGAATATACAAACACCTGTGCAGGACTCATGAGGGTTAGAGAAACACCATTTTCCCATGATAGAATGATTATAGATGCAATAATAATAGTATTTTCATTTAATAAAAGTAGTTTTTTCTCCTAAAAGTACGAATCATTTAAACAAGTTAACTTATTTTCAATGAATGTTTTAGTAAAAGAGGAAGATAGATAAATGACATGTTAGCTCAAAAACCTCAAATAGATAGGATTAAACTACACAAAGAATACAGTTGTAAGCAAACTGATTTAAATAAGATAAAATTTAATAAAATAAAAAAGCATAGCTCTCTTTAATAACTCTCCAGATGTTTTTTACTTGAAATTTAGTTTTTCTCTTTATAAAATTTTAGTAAAAATTGGTAGACATTCTCTTAAGTTGCTTTTCCACTCCTCAAAAGGCTATTCAGATTTAAATTCTTAATGAGAAACATTCTTTCCCTCCTGGTTTTCAAGAGAAATGGAGATATCATCGACATGTGTGTTCTAAGAAATCCTTTGTTCAGTTTTACTTAATTTTAATGTTAGAAAATTTAGCATACGGACCTTTAATATCAGAAAAAAATACAAACTTTAGTGAATTGACAAAGTTGGCAATTACTCTCATTATGACCCTAGAGGGGAGATATCTGTCTAGTGAAACCCAAGGAATGAACATGAAAATTTGCCTGGAAAATCACTGTTCCAATATTGACACCAGAACACAGAGAATATTTCTGGGAGTGTGTCATGGTCCAAGCTCTGAAGAGGCATTGAGGTCTGTCCCAGTCTGGCCATAGCAATAAGTGACAGATCATCAGGCCTCGGCAGGATATGCTGTGAATTAAGTCACCTTAGCATAAACAGTGAACACTCAGTAAAAGGAAGTGTACCTACAAGGAACATAAGATATCTCCACTACAAAGTTACTGTCAACCATTAAGAATTTCCAAAACAAGTTAAGGAGGCTTCAAATATAAAGGCAGGCTGGGTTTCATGGACACTACAGACCATCAGCAATGTCTGCTTTGCTTCTTTGTGATTATCTATTGTCCATAATGCTGTGGGGGAAAATGTCCTCATTGCCCTTCTGACAGTGCTCTGAGAACAATGCAGAACCCATGCCAAAAAGATCTCCAACTGTCCAGTCTTCAAGATCCATGACAATATCCACTCTGCTTGTTTTGTTCTGCAACCTGCATTCAGCATCAGCCACAGTACCTGGCAAAAAGAAAACACTCAATCCCTGATGACTAATGGTACTTTTCCTAAATCATGTACATTTTTAAGATACTACAAAATTTTTCAATGAATTTACCTTGTCTTTCTCTACTGATTATGTGACGCACTGATAATTTATCGTCCATGAGAATACAAAAGACCATAATTCTCCAACCTTGGGTAAATTCTGTGAATACACTAAATCATTTTTAACAGTGCACTAGCACAATCATCTGGTAGAGTTAACTGTCTGTATTTTGTCATGGTCTAGTGCACAAATACATGGATGGTCCTAAGTCTCTGTAAAGGAACTTGGAATTTTTCACCTCTTTGCTCATGTTTGGATCATCTGCTCTATCCACCAAACTTCCTGTTTGATTAGCTAATTTGTAGCTTTCCTTAAAGCTTATTCGTCTTATGTTTTGCATTCTCAAGAAAGTTATTATGATGTGTTATGTCCCCCGTTATGCTCCTGCAGCACTCTCTCTTTCTTTTATATTTCAGTACTAAGTAGTGTACCTGCCAGCTTCATGAAGTGTATCCTTCTCCAGACTCTAGATGCTTATTATGGTTTTGATCTTAAGTGGCCCTCCCAAAGTCTCCCTATTTGGAGGTAGGGTTGGTTGAAGGATGCAGGTCACTGGTTTCTGAACTGAAAAGGGCCTGGTTCACCCCCCTCTCCTGCTTCCTGCCTGCCATAGGAGAAGCAGTTGTCTTTTGCCAGGCCCCTCCACTATGCCATTTCTGCCTTGGAGTCAGCTGGCTTTGGACTGAACTCACTAGAATATGTGAGCAAGATAAACCTCTCCTTTTAAAAAATTGTGGGTGGCACCAACCAGTTTCTAGTTTCTTCAGCCTTCCAGTGCAGTTCTGAAGTCAGGTGATTCTCTGATGGGCTTCTAGCCTTAACCTTGGACTGGTGCTGCATCCTGACCCCTCTTGTTCTGTGACTTCCCCAAGGGCTGAGCAGCTACTTGATCATCTGGAGACACTCTGCAGTTGCCCATTTTGAATTCTTTCACCCCTGATCCTGTAAGCCTGTCTAATAAATTCCCTTGCATAATTATACACATATTTCTATTAATTCTGTTTCTCTAGGGGTTATACACATATTTCTATTAATTCTGTTTCTCTAGATACCCCTAACTAATATAATGCTAGATCATATTCTTCCAGGGGAGTGAATGCTTTTTAATTAATAATTGGATCCCCAGTGCCTTGAATGGCCCCTAGCAGTGACCTAGTCTTCCATGAATGCTGAATGATCTATAATACATCACACTGAGATAGAAATGAATGTTAGACATGTTAAATGTCTATAACAAACTAGGAAAATATTTATTTAAATAGTCATAAACAATCTTATTGATTGAATCCTGTTCAATTAGAAAGCAGCTTGTTATTACCTCTGACTAGCCAATGGGAAATAAATTATAATCTTGAATCAGTTTGTTGGTACTAATTTAAACAGCTACTTTAACTCACTTTATTACATCCCAGATAATTCACTTGTACATGAAGTCTTCTAGTCATTGTTTCTTTCCTGTCATTTGTTCTTTAACAGTACAAATGGTACTATTACTTAGGTACATATTATGTGTGGCCAGTTATTCCAGGTACCAGTAATACAACAGTGAACACAATAGTTAAGCTCTTTACTCTCTTAGCACTTACATTTATGTGGGTGGAAGCAGACAGCAAACAAGTTAATAGGCAAAAATATGTCATCTAGTTATATATGCTAACATGAAAGTACACTAAGGCCCTATTTTAAAGGAACACCAAGGGACTTCACTTAGGTACTCAAAGAGGGTTTATTGAAGAGAAAAACTTTAAGTTGAAACCTGAATGGAAAGAATGGGTCAATAGCAAAAGGAAGCTCCAGGGGAACAGCTTTCCAGGTGAGAAGGCAGCTAATGAAAACACTGGAGGCAGAACCCAGCTTGGCATGTTCATAGAGATAGGATGTCTGCCTTTCCCTGAACTCTCACCCATTTTTTCCCTGTCTAGGGATCCATTCACATTTTTAAAGAGTGGTCTGAGTGCCACTTCCATTTAAATATCTGTAGATGACCACAGAAATAATATAGAAATAGTTTCATTTATAAAACAACATTTCAAATTCTATGATTTAAATGAAAATTTTACAAAAGATTTCTAAAGAGAAGTCTTCACAATAGGATTAGCAATTGAGCGAATCGTCCCAATTTTTGTCAATGTATTTGCCTGGGAGATTTTCTTTTCACTTTACTTTTCATTGCTATAATATAGCTAGAACTCAAGAGTTAGCTGATCACCTTTACAACTCCAATTCAACTTCAGAGAGAATTTCTTTGGAAAAATTTAACATCACACATTGAAGGAGACCAGCATACCACCTGCAGTTGCAGAAGGTTGGCGTCCTCCAAACTCTGCACTGACTTCTGGACTGAACTCTGCAGAGTCTGCTCTTCCTCGTTCTAAATCTGTCTAAAGCTGTCTCTCATCTTCCTACCAACAAATTTAAACATTCACCCTTCAGAGTATTCATAGTTTCCTTATTTGAAAATGTCTTCCTTTCAATTAATGTTTTCTGTCTGAGAGACAGACTTTATTCAGAACTGTGAAAAAGACAAATAATTTGTTTCTACCTACTTCAGAATGACTTTGGGTATGACCTCCACTTAAAATTTCTTGTAAAATAATTAATTATTTTCTATGCTCTCTCTCCTAAAGAATCTAAGTAACCTAAACACATTCTACTGATCAAAATGCCTTTCTATGCACTCTAATTTAAGCCAGTTAACCTATTTGTAAACTTTGGCATATTAAATTATTGAACAAAGTGATGAGGTGATAGGATGAGGATGAGCTGTACTAAGAAAAGGATATTATGAGCCATCAATCTTTTTCAGGCTCAGTTTTCCTAAACTAAATGAAATCAGAGACTTTCAGGAGAGAAAACACTGGCAAATAGACTGATTAAGAAATGGGCTCAAACAGACTTTTCTACATTTAAAACATACAAATGACTAATGTGTATGAAAAATTGCTCAACATCACTAATCATTGGGGAAATGTGAATTAAACCACCAGTACCACCTCATACTTGTTAGAATCATTATTATCAAAAAGTAACAAAAGTGGGCATGGATATGGAGCAAAGCATGTCTTGGTAGACATGTAAACTGGTATAGCCATTAAGGAAAATAATATAGAGTTGTCTTAAAAACTTTCAAATGGTACTACCTTTTAATCCAACAGACTTACTTCTAGTTATACGTCCAAGTGATATTGAATCAATATTTCGAAAAGTTACCTGCTCTCAGTGTTCCTTGAAGCATTATTTACAACATCCAAGATACAGAATCAAACCAAATAACCATCAGTAGATCAACAGGACATGGAGTTGTGATACAAACATGCAAGGAATATTATTGGCCCTTCTCAAGGAAGAAAATCCTGTCAATTGATGAAAAACAGATGAACCAGGAGGACATTATTCCATATGAAAAAGACTGGGCACAGAAAGGGAAGTACTGCATGAGCTCATGTCTAAGTGGAATATTAAAAAGTTGGAGTTTTTGAGGCAGAAAATAGAATGGTATTTGCCAGGTGCAAAAACATGGAAGAATTGAATAAACACTGCTAAAATGGTACAAAGTGTCAGTTATGCAACATGAGTACTTCATATATCATGTAGGTATAGTTAATAATACCGTATTGTTTACTTGATATTTGCTAAGAGTAGATCTTAATTTTTCTCACAACAACAGCAAAAAAGATAATTACATGAGATGACAAGACACATTAATTAGCTTGTTTGTGGTAATCATTTCACAATGTATATGTATTTCAAAACCTCACACAGGAAATGCTGTAGTTATATCTGGATGTTTCCCAAGATCCTCATGTGTTCAGAAGGGGGCTTATGGAGGGTGAGGGAATCATGGAGCCGATAATAGCTATCTTTCTGGTAGGAGGTGGGGATTTGTTGGAAGATGTGTGTTCCTCAGGTGAGAACCGAAAGGAAGTACCTCCCTCCCCAGCTTGTCCCCTCTCTCTCTGCTTTCAGGATGCCATGATGTGAGCAGCCCTCTTTCCCCCAGACCCTCCTGCCATGCCATTTCTGTGTTTATGTCTGCCAAACATGGGCAGAAACCTGTAAAACTGAGCCAAATTAAACTTCTTTTCCTTTAAATGGTGGGTGTCAGGTATCGTTTCTCAGCAATGAGGAAAGTAGCTAAAGCAGAAAATAATACAATTTTTTACTTGTCATTTATATCCAATAAGGCTGAAAAAATGTTTAAAAAGAGAGTAGCAGTAGACAAAGGTAAGCTTCTAATTTTGTAAAACTATGAAATAAAGAGAAAATGAAAAATGGGTCTGAAATAGGGAATGCATGGAGAAGTCTCAACAGTAGAAGACAGGAAATTAAAGAAAAAAAACCTATAGTAATTAAATTTGTCTTCCTCTTGCCCTTCCCCTTCTTGTTCTCTTTCCCTTTCTCTTTTTTTCCTTATCTTCCTTTTTTTCCTTCCCTTTCTAAATTATTTAATCCAAAAGCCATTATGTAAGTGAGAGCAAAATAGATATTGATAAAAGGAAGAAAGGAAAGAAAAGAAAGAAAGAACTTGAAGGGCACAGAAACTCACATACAGAGTAGCCAGCTCACAGTGTCAGAGTCAAAGCAATGAGGAAGATACCAGGCAGGGGACAGAGCCTGGGCCAGGGATGGAGTGTTTGTACGATACAAGGAGAATATGCCCCAAGATTGGCTACAGGCAGAAGGTTTGATGATGTAAGTAATTATGAGTGTGATAGGAGCCAACTTTTTATATATTGAGATAAGAATTGCAGTTATAGAGAAGAAGAAAGCTGCAATCAGACTTGTGGGATTGGTTTGGAATTGGAGGCATTTATGTGAACATGTTGCTTTCAATGTAAATGGATAGATTATAAATATAGGTTTAAGTGTTTATATAAATGGATAGATTCACATGTATACACACATGTATATATGCAATTATTTAGAAAATGTCCTTATTTGTATAATATACATACTAAAGTATTCAAGGCAACTAAATGTTACATTAACAATTTTCAAATAATTTAGATGGGGGGAAATGTATTTGTACTGTGACTGCAATTATTACGTGGGTTTGAGTTTTTTCCAAAAGTAAATAAATGAATAAACAAAGAACAAATGAGCAAATAGGAAAGGTGTAAGTGGACCCTTTTATTTTCAATGCCTCCTCTTTCACTCCTTAAAACTATTAATTCCTGGAAGTGGAGCAACTGCCTCTTGAATTTCGCATAAGACACCAACCCACCAAGTATAAAGGTGCAAAAACACATGCACTATCTGGTTTAAGCTCCAGTGCTAGGCTTTATCCTACTTACTTTTACTGGGTTCATTTGGATAAAAATTCAAGCTATGTTTTTGATTAAAAATAATAATGATAAGATACAGTGAGTAATAAACATAAAGATAATCTTTTTTTTTTTTTTTTGGTACTGGGGATCAAACTCAGGACCTTGTGCTTCTGAAGCAGGCAGCAATGCCACTGAGCTAAATCTCCAGCCCAGTAAAAAACATAGAAAAAGGTATTGTATTTAATCAAGCCTATATATTGATTTTTCCAATCTTCTCATCAACCTAATTTAAAAGTGTTATCATCATTATTAGATTTTAAGTGCTAAATCTGAAGGTCAAATACATTTTTGGGTAAAAGCTATAGACAGTATTCTGAGAATCCAACATATTTCTCTCTTTTGGTTGGCAGAACTGGTTGATAGGCATGAAATTCACATTCAAAAATATCAACTTGACATGGACCAAATGAGAATCTACTCAGCTCTGGGAAGAGACAATGCTTCAGAAGAACTGACCACAGATACCTGCCCTGAGTGAGGATGATTGCACTTTGATATCTGAAATCGTGTGCAAGTAATTTTGATAAGGTGAGGGTAAACTCAACCTGGAGGAAGGCAAAAGAAGAAAGTCAACATAACAAATACACTTGAAACAACAAGGCCCTGCACGTTGAAAAAAGATTTGCAAAATGAAATTCTTATTCCAAGACTGTATGTTAAAAGCATGAAAAAAAGAAAAGGAATTGTGAGTTTTCATTTATACAAACAAGATCATAAGTCACTGTACTAATATAAATAGGTAAATGAATAAACAAATCACTGTTTTATTGACATCTTGTAGGAAAGATCCATATTCTGGAGCAAAACAAAGCCAAAAAGAAAAGAAGAAAGAAATCCTAAATCCTTTCATTTTTGTCATCATTAAAATTAATCAATTAATCAACTAGTAATTACACAGTACTAATGTGTAATTGCCAGACTTATAATTAAGCATGCACTTTTTAAAACAAAAGTGATCAAGTTTGAATCTTTAATGATGTAGGGAAGGTTCTATGTTATGAATTTGTCCTTTGCAAAAATAATTGGGCCATGAGTGGTCTGTTCTCATAGGTAAGATTAAGGCCAGTGGAAAAGGGAAAGTTTAGGCAGATGTGGTGGCACAGGGCTATAATCCAAGGACTCCAAGAGGCTGAGGCAGGAGGATAGCAAGTTTGAGCTCAACCAGGGCAATGCATTGACTTAGCAAATAAAACATAATCTCAAAGTAAAATTTAATAGGGAAGGGAGGAGTGTCCTGGGGATATAGTTCAGTGGGCCCGGGGTTTAATTTCTATTATAAAAAAGTGTCCCCCTTTGCCTCTTGGCTATATTGCTTGTTGATAGGTGAGGACCCAGTCTTCTTCCTGAAGCCTACAACAAGGTATTACCTTGGAAGCAGGTATTACCTTGCTAGCACCTTGATTTCAGACCTTGCACCTCCATCAGGGTGAGCCAATAAACTTCTTTTTTTTTTCTTCACAAATTACTCAGTCTGAAGTATTTTGTTCTGGCAGCACAAAAAAGACTAAGGCAAGAAGTAGGGGTGTCTGTGTGCTTCAGCTTTGCACACTCTTGTGTTATGCAAAATTAGCAGAGTCTATGTAAATATAAGCAAGTGAATGAGTTGAACTCAAATTTAAGTATTTTTTCATCTGGATGCAATTAAACTTATTGTATTTCACTGGGGCCAAATGCCTCAGCATGAGTGTATTATGTCTATTCATGAACACTCGTGTGTCTGTATTTTTTTTTTTTTGACAGAGAGCTTAGTGTAAGTTGCAATATAGGGGTAAGCCATGATCTGTGAAATAGGCATTATGCTGTTGTACCCACAGAGGTTTTGTGAAATGTTGTTCAAGAGCCCTTTAAATCTGAAGAGTTAACTTCTCTTTACATGATTTGACAAATATAGTTACTCTGATTCACAGCAACAAACACTGAAATTTTCATAATAACACAATGTTATATTCCTTGCACATTAACAAGAACAAAGAAATATACGGGGAAATCTAGCTATAAAATGTATTTTTTAATGTTTTAGGCTATTTAAAAATTTCAATTGTTCTGTAGTAGCTTTGCAATTCTCTTTCTAATAAGAGTCTAAAATTTCAATGTGAAAGGGAAGGTTAAAGATAACACCTTGCTTTAAAGCATATGAATCTGAAATTAGCAAATGGATTTATCATTTACAGTGTTCACTAAACCAAGAAACACTGGTGGTATGTGTTTTTTAAAGTCATAGTTGCCATGGTGATCAAATTAAGCAACCGTAGGTTCTCACAGCTCACTGTCATTCAGATTACATTTTTCTCACCATCATTTTTCAGCAATATATTTTAATGAAAGCAACATTATACTTCACTGCAAGTTAATAAAGACCCAACAGCCATTAATTTCCCAAGAATTTGTTTTTAATGGTTATGAAGTTCATGTCAGAATGTAAAATGCCAGGAGATTGTCTTCATCGAGTCCTTCTGAGCTGAGTGCACACAGCTGCAGAGCAGTACATAATTACATTACTTAACTGCGAAGTACATAACTATTAACCTTTTGGCAGGGCTTTCAGAGTTGCCATGTCGAGAATCACCTTCTGGCCTTCTTATATCAGGAAAGTGTGCAAGAAGACAGGTTGCTGGGGCGGTCCAGATGAGGATCCAGCCCAGCCTGTAATGAGTGCCAAACCAGCCTTAAAATGTGCAGCTTCTCCTGGCTGACTCTTCCAGCTAATTTTAAAACAAAGTCCTTGAACTTTTTAATCAGCATCACACCACTCTTCAGAGCAACTTTAAAAATTGTGTTTCCATGGTAACTAGAGACATTCACAAGTCCTCATATTGCCTACATAACCTATTTAATTAAATAGGAAAATAAATAATGTGTGCATGTGTGTTTGTTTGTTGTATGTATACTATTTATATGTATTAGAGATACACACATATATGCACACATAAGTGTTAATTCTTAAAAGAATTTATTCCCAAGTACCATTACATTAATCTGATTTTTAAAAACTCCTCAACATGTATGGAGAAGACAGTAGAGAATGAAAATTCTAATACTTATTTTGTGATCTCACTTTAATTGCTTTACAAACTTCATGAACTAAAACTTGTATTTTCACTCCCTATTAAAAATGGTTTGGAAAGTATCATCATTCTTGGAAATGTTATTTACCTGAAATGTAAAGGAAAATGGTCTTGCTTTTCAATTCAACTGAACATAAATATAAACAAATGAATAATGAGATGGGAGCTAGGTAGAGTGGGGCATCATCTGCATCCCCTGCTTTTTGTCTCCAAAGCATGCATTGGAGTATTGACTCCTTAAAAGAAATATTTCCAGTCACTGCCTCCATTTTCTATATTTTCCTTGTCTGTCAACTCACTTAATGCTGAATGCTACTACCAATTTGAAATAACTCCATGAAAAGCATCTATGACTTCAGTGCTGATAGCTCCTAACTGTAAAGTTGAGCTTGCTGGACCATGTGTGTTTATGTACAACATCCCCCAACCCTGGTATTTTGTGATTCTGTATCCCCCAGATTTCCTTGTCTTCTTCAGCTTCTCTTCATAATTACAGTTTAGGGTGGATTACTCCCTGAAAGACACAGATTTTTTGAGAGAAGCTAAGCTGGTCTCAGCACCCGGAAGCTACCCCACTACCATCCCAAACTCCTAGGGCAGAGAAGCTGAGCTGGTCCCAGCACCTGGAAGGAAGCTCCCCTGCCACCATACCAGGCTCCTAGGGCAGAGAAGGTGAGCTGGTCCCAGAACCGAGGAGGAAGCTCCCCCGCCGCCATCCCAAGCTCCTAGGGCAGAGAAGGTGAGCCACACATGTGCCAGAAGCACCTCCCATCCTGGGTGAAAATGAGAAGACAGGTAAACAAGTCTCAAAAACAGACTTCGAAATCACCTACAGCAACCCCAAAGAAAAACGAGATGGAACAATCTGATATTCAACAACCTGGACTCCCTGAACTGGCAACAAAAGAGGATCTGGGAAAAATGAAATCAGAAATAATT
>NW_004624856.1:6223926-6238191 GCF_000247695.1 Heterocephalus glaber | reverse complement strand
ATAAGAACCAAGAGACTCATGTAATGGTACAAGATCCCAATGATGAATGTAATTGTATTTTATACCTAAAATGTACCAATAAAGTTAATGGGGGGAAAAAAAGAAAAAAAATAGAGTATGCCAAACCAAATTAATGACCTCACAAAGGAAAGACAAGAAAAGCTATAATCATAAAATATAAATAATGAATATGTCATCCTTTATATCAGATAATATTTTAGAGAGGTGTTAGTAGTACTGTTATTCATTCACAGAAAAAGTTATGGCAGATAAATCTAACTGTTGGGCCTGACTTGAAGTGACTTTGTTTCAGCACCCATAACACATGTGGCAGAGTGGCCTGACTGCAGGCAGAATGACAATCACATGGTCATTACTGACAATATATGCCAGCAGCAGAAAACTAACAATTGAAAGCAGATTCACTGGAGAAAATGTTGATACATTTTTCTTCCTTTCTGATGTATAAGAGGAATCATAGTATTGAATTTCTATTATGTCATGTTTCTTTACATGTATTATTCTAGTTACTGAAGATGAGGAGGACACACTGAAGGAGAATTTAAGATCAAATTTTATTTCACCTAAATTTCAATGTTTCAAATAGTATTTTTTCTATTTTTATCACAGACAAAAAAATTGACATTCTGAATTACTACAACTAGTGATGCTTTTTTAAGACTAAAGAAATACTAAAATATGTTAAATACTATCTTGTTAAGGTTGTAATTTTGCTTTTGCTGTAACAAATTTGAAGGTTTCTGTCAAAATGGGTTTATAGGATTCCATTTTCATTTAATTTTGTCACACTTGTCATAGTTATGGTAGATACAAAATAAGAGATGCAGGCTTAAAACATCTCCAATGTCCAGAGCCAGGCACAGAGGTGCACACCTGTAATCCCAGCACTGGGGAGGCTGAGGGAGGAGGATTGTTATGAGTTTGAGGCTGACCTGGGCTATCGAGTGAGTTCAAGGCCAGTCTGAACTATATAGTGAGACCCTGTCTCAAAAAAACAAAAACAAAACAAAACAAAGAAAACTTCAATGTCCAAGACATAACTAAAACAAAATAATTTGCAAAATGGAAGATAGAGACCAATTTGACTCCTCACACAGGACTAACAATGTTAAAGTTTCTATTTTCTAATTTTTTTAGTATATGTTTGTAACACATAAAAATTAATTCATTTTGAGGAATTCATATATGTGTGTATCCATCTATCTATCCATCTATCTATCTGTGTAATCTTGATTATTCTCTTCTTTGCCTCCCCTCCCCTCCCCCTTCACCACATCCTCTCTCCATTTCTGTAAGGTCTATGTCCCTGTTTTCTACCATCTCTACTTTATTTTGTCTTTAAACTATTTGTATTTTGGTTTTCTCACATGAAAGAAACCATGTGATATTTAACTTCCTGTGTCTGATTTATGTCACTTAATACCATGATCTCATGATACATTTATGACTCAAATGTATGATCATGTATGGCTGAGTCATGTGTATATACATTTTCTCTATCCATTTGTCTGTTGATGGGCTCCTAAGCTATTTTCATAATTCAGCTATTTTAAAGACGGACATACATGTATCTCTGTGATATAATGACTTTTAATCTTTCCCCAAGATACCTAGGTGGAAGAAACCTTTTACAAATGGAATTTCTATTTTTAGTTTTTAGATGAAACTCCATAGCAATTTTCATAGTAGTATTACTAATTCACATTCCCAACAATAATGTAGAAAGGTTTCTTTTTCCCAAATCCTTGACCACATATGCTATTCTCTAGGTCTTCAATGATAACCATTCTTACCAAAGTAAGATAGAATCTATGTGCTGTTTTGATTTGTATTGCCCTAATGCCCAAAGATGCTGAGCATATTTTCATTTACTTATTGTTCATTTGTCCAACTTTTGAGAAGTATCTATTCTTCTCAATTGGCTATTTTGGATTGAGTATTTGAAGGGGGATAATTTTCCAAGTTCTTCATATTCTAGATATTAGTCCTCTACAAGAAGAGTAGTTGGCAATTTTTTTTTTCTCTATAGGCTGTGTCTTTATTCACTCTGTTGATAATTTGCTTTCCTGCTCAGAAGCTTTCTGATTTAATGTAATGACATTTGTTGATCCTTGGAACTATTTCTTGTGTGATTGTATTTTTGCTTAGAAAGTCTTTGCCTTCAAGAGTTTACTTACTTTATCTTACAAAAATTCAGTGTTTCTCTTTATATCTGGGTATTTGATCCATTTTTATTTGATTTTAGTCCCGGGTGAGAGATATGGGTCCAGATTCTTTCTGCATGTGGATAATAAGTCTTCCCAGCATTATTTGTTAAATAGGCTATTTTTTCTCTAGCATTTGTCTTTAGATTCTTCTCAAATATTAGGTGGCTAAAGGTGAATGAGGCTGTTTCTGTGTCTTCTATTCCATCAGTGTACATGAATATTTTTTATTTGCCAGTATCATGCTATCTTTATCACTGAGGCTTTGTAGTATGACTTTTAATCTGGAATTTTAATGCCTCTGTCTTTGCTTATCATGCTCAGGAGTACTTTGGCTGTTATGGGTCTCTTCTGGTTCACTATAAATGTTAGAATTGTTTTATCTAGTTTTGTGAAGTATGCTGCTGGTATTTTTATTGGAATTGCATTTCATATGGATATCATTTTTTGGTAATATAACCATCTTGATAATATTGATTCTCTTTATCTAGAAATATGGGCTATCTTTCCATTTTTAATGCCCCCTTTAATTTCTTTCTGCAGAACACTATACATTATAGAGCTCTTTTATCTTCCTGATTAGCTTAATTTTTATGCAGCTTTAGGGGAAGATAGTGTTATAGAATTATATTCCTGATATCTTTCTGGTTAAATTTATTATTGGTGAACATGAATGTAATTAATTTTTGTGTGTTTATTTTGTGCTATGCATTCACTTTGCACATTTGTTTTTTTTTTATTTCAAAGTGTCTTCTGGTAGAGTTTTAAATTTTTTTTTATTTTTCTCTGTAAGGGATCATGTCATCTGCAAATAAAGGTTGTTTGAGTTCTTTCTTTTCTATTGAATATTCTTTTTTTTCTTTCTTTCATCTGATTGCTGTGGCTAAAGTTTTGAGTACTATATTAAACTATAGTGATGAGAGTGGAAATACTTGTCTCCTTGATTTTAGAGGCAATGGTTTCAGTTTTTCTCAATATCATATGATTTTGGCTGTAGGTTTGTCATAAGTAGCTTTTATCAGTTGAAGAAAAGATCCTTCTATACCTATTTTCATCAGGGTTTTTTTTTTTATCATGAATAGATGTTGGATTTTGTCAGACTTATGCATGTATTGAGACGATTGCATGATTTTTATTCTTACTTCTATTTATATTGTGTATTACATTGATTTATATATGTTGTACCATCTTTGCATCTTTGAGATGAAATCAACTTGGCATGATGCATGATCTTTGTAATGATTTGTTGCATTCTGTTTGCAAATAAGTCATTGTTAAAGACTTCAACATCTATATTCATTGAGGAAATTGGCCTGTAAATTTCTTTTTTGTTGAGTTTTTTTCAATTTTTGGTATCAGGGTAATGTTGGCTTTAGAAATGAGTTTGACAGTATCCTTGCCTTTCAAATTCCTGGAAGATTTTGAAAAGTATTGGCAGTGATATGAGTCTTTTCTTTCCTTCTTTTTGTAAGTTCAACTCAGAATTTACTGATCTTATTTATGTTTTCAAAGAGCCAATTCTTTGAATCATTCATCCTTTGTTTTTGTTTTTTTGTCTCTGATCTTTATTTCTTTGTACAAGTTTTAGATTTAGATTGCCTTTGTTTTTCTAGAACCTCGAGATGCCTCAGTAGGTTATTTATTTGATAATGTTCTGTATTTCTAATGCAGAAACTCAGTTATATATAATAGGGTTTTGTATGTTGTACTGCCATTGTTATTTGATTCTAGGACCTTTTAAGCTTCTTTGATTGCTTCAGGGATCCATTGATTACCCAGCAATGTATGCTTTAAAATCCATGTTTATGCACTTTCTGTGGTTTCTTTGATGATTTGTGGTTTCATTCTATTGTGACCTGGTAGGATGCAATAGATGATTGAATTTCTTTTTGATTTACCTAAATATGCTTTATGACCAAACTTATGGTCTGTTTTGGAGAATGTTCTGTGTGTTGATAAAAAGAATCTGTGTTCTGCTGTAGTTGGAGGAAATATTCTAGATGTCTGCTAGGTCCATTTGTTTCATGGTGTGGTTCAACTGTGATATTTCTGTATTGAGTTTTTGCTTGGTCACCCTGTCTGTGTGAGTGGGGCACTGATGTCCTCTGTTATGGTTATGCTGGTATGTGGTTCACCTTTTATGTAAACATTTTTGTTTTATGAAATTGGGCACACTGGCATTCAATGCTATGCATATACAAGGGTTATCTCTTCCTGAAGAATTGTTCCTTTGACAATACATAATGACCTCTTTCATCGCCTCTGATCAGTTTTGGCCTGTAGGCCAAACTGTCTGAAATTAGGACAGCTACTCCTACTTGCCTTCAGAGTCTGGTTGGAGTACCATTTTCCATTCTTTCCTTTTTAGTCTATTTATTTCTTTGTGGCTGAGATGTATCTTGTAGGCAACATATAGTTGGGTTTTGTGTTTTGATCCAATTTGTATGTCTTTGTTTTTTGACTGAGAAGTTAAGACAATTTACATTAAACTTTATTATTATTGATAGGTATTTACTGATCTCTGTCATTGTATTTTTTTTTTTTAGTTTTATTCCTATTTTCATTTGTTAAAAATATCGCCTAAATTAGATATACTTTTTCTTTTAGGCTCACTAGTGATGTTGGTTTCATTATGTTTGGAATTCATCTGAATATTTTCTGCATGTTTGTTTGGTGGTCATGAATTTCTTTAGATTTTTTTTGTTGTAAAATCTTTTTATTTCTCTATCAATTTTGTGGGATAATATGCAAGATATAGTAATTTGAATTGGCAATTGTTTTCTTTTAAAGCTAGAAAAATTTCACCCTTTCCCTTCTGTCCTTTGAGACTTGTGTTGAAAAATTTCTTGTAATTCTGATAGGCTTGGCTTTATAAGTTACTTGACGTTTTTCTCCAGTGGATTTTAATGTTCTCTTGCTCTGAATTTCCATTTTGACTTTGAAAAGTGTTGTGGAGAGGTTCATTTTTGATGATGTCTCTTTTGGCTTCTATATGTGTCATTTACCTGACTATACATTTCATCTCTAGAGTTATAAAGTTTTCTGCAATGATTTTGGTGAATAAATATTTTACTCCTTTGGTCTCCTTGTCTAGCTCTTCTGAAAGAGATAGCTTGAGAAATCAGCATTTGGGGAGTTATAAAGTTTTTGTGGCATCTAATTTCCTGCTTTCTCATAAGTCCTGTGTTTTTGTGTTTAATGTTGTAGATCAGTAGGGTTAGAAAGCTCTGCTACTATACTGGAATCTTTAGTACAGAATTGCAAGGAGAGAAAAATTACTGGTTATATCTACATGCAGACAACCAACCATATCATTATATACTTTGGAACTAGTTTCTCAGTTACCCAGAAATAGAAAGTATTAGTTATTGTAGAGAAAAAGTTGGTAGATAGGGAAGACAAAAGAGAAAGGGTTTAATAAAATAAAGTAAGTAAAAAATTAGGATAACAGAAGGAGACTAAAAGGAGATAAAAGCAGAGAACAGAAAGAAAATAGATTTTGACATTTTTATACTCATAAAGAAGGCAGAAGAGAGAGGTTTGAGAAGATATAAGTAGAGAGGGATTGAAAGGAAGAAGGGGAAGATTTATAAGTTGAAAATAAGACTGTCTTTATGGAGACTGTGTCTAATTGAAAAACTAGCAGAAGCCAATGTGAGAAGACTTACACAATAAACTTTGGGGAGGGAGAATTTAACAGTTCAATGTAAAACACCATGGAAACAAAAATGATAATCAGCACTCATATACAATTGTTCATAAGCATCTTCCTTATACACACTATAAAATTAAAATATAAAGAATAATTAAGTTTTTAATGTTAGTTTTACATATAAGAAAAAGAAAGGGATGAGTGTGGAGATACTTGTGATGTTTTGAGAGAGGAAGAGAGAGAAGATAATGGGGTTGTATTTTTAAATGAAGAGTGAAAGAGGATATAGGGAGATTGAATCCAGTTAATGACTTAACAGACATATTAATTTTAGAGAACTTATGAAACACCCTTTGGTGATAGGGAATCTAACAGGAGATGTTAAGTTACTATAGTATTTAGATTATACTTAATAGTTTATGCATAAAAGAGAGGGATAAATAGAAAGCAATAAGATAAAAGAAAAAAATTAAATATTAAATAAGGGAGAGGTGCCTAGAGATATCAAAAGGTATGAAGGGGAAAATGATAAAGAGAAGGAAAGGATGAAATTGTAGATGGGAAGATAGAAAAGATATAGGGTGAGTGTACATAATTGTTGAACTAATAGGCAAACAAGGTTATATAATAATAAAAAAGAGTCTTAGAAGTGGGGATATGTGACTTAACTACATGGATGGTTTTAAAAGCAACAGTAGAAAATTTGTACACGTAGCTATAACCATACACACATACACATAAAATGACTGTCACTCAAAAAGAATCAAACAAGGAAAATAAAGACAACACACACAAAAGCCAAAAACCGTACACAGGGTGCTGCATTCAGGGTCCTCTGGCCCTCAAGAAGCTAAGGAGTTGTCAGGGCTTCTCTGCCTTAAGGAGGGCAACATAAGCTTCTTGGTTGAGATTCTGCAGCAGGTTCTGCCATTTGCCCTGCTCAGCTTGCCTCTCTCAGCTTCCCATGCTCTGCTTTCAGTTACATTCCAGTTCTGCCCAGCCTTTCTCTGGACAGCAACTTCACTGGTCCCTGTGGTCATCCAGGAGGCTGTATTCCCAACCCATGTACCATTTCCAAGGCTTTTCTCTGCACCTTTTACTCCCCGGTCATAACAATACTCCTCTGGCTCTGTCAATGTGACCTGGGATTTTAGAGCTTTCTGGGGTCCAGAGGCACTAAGCTCCTTAGGAATTGATCTGGATTATTTATTCCACTCCCAGTGATCATGCATCTTCAGCTTCACAAGAGAGTATTTTTTCCAATTCAGGACTCAGAGGAAGAGAGCCTTTCTGCATGAAATTCAGTAGTGTTTTGGGGTCAGTGGGAGAGAGCTCAGACTCAGTGGCATTTGGGGAGCAGTGGGGGAGAACCTGATTTGTCCCTGCTCCAGTGTCTTTTCTCAATATCTGGATTTTACCAGTCATGGCCACTGCGTGTCCCCAAAACTCTCACTGTCTCATAGATCCATCAGTGCCTGGTTCTGGGTCCCTGTCTAAGACTGTACCCTTTGCTTCTCTCTGTCCCTAGGGGTTACTGGTCCTAATTCAGACAGTGCCCTCTGAGTAATTTTCTGGATTGTGGTTTTCTTTGTGTTTTGATGGGAGGAATCCCTCTTTTCTAAATATCTCCCTCCAGGGCTCCATTTCCCAGTGAAAGGAGAGTTAGCTAAGGTAGGCACTGGGAGGTGGCTGTTAGGCTGAGTGCTAAGTGATAGACCAAGAACTGCTGCTGCACTTGGTTTCTTCCCTCGGGAGATTTGATCTTGTCTCTTGTCACAAGAAAGAGTGTTCATTGGACCCAGGTTGTAAGCTGTTCCAGCTTCCAGGAAGGAGTCCTACTTCTTATAAACACCTCCACTAGTAGATTTCATCAGAAGGGGATCTCCTTCAAGTGATCTTCCTGTATTGGGTTTTGGTTCAGCCCTGTCACAGTTTCAGTGCCTGTGGCCCTTGGTGTTTCCAATCAACTCCTGAGTGTTGCTGCTTCTAGGCCACAATGATCTCCTCTCCTGCCTATAGTTTGTATGTTAAATGTCCTCCAAAATCTATGGGTTTAAAGCCTGGTTATCATTCAGTGATGCTGTTAACAGGTGGTAGAATATTTACAAGTATGGCCAGAGATGGGAAGTTAGGCCATTGCGGGCACGCTCTTATAGGGACTATTGGGACTGTGGGTCTTTCCTCTCTGTCTGTAATTGCTATCCAGTCATCATGTGGTGAGCAGCCACCTCTGCCTTGAGCTCTCACCAGGATGTGCCAGAAATTTATAAATAATTTCTATAAATCATCAGGAAAGGGCAATCAAATAACAAGTGAGTAAAAGCTATGAATAGTCAATGCACAGAGAAAGAAACTCAAATTGCTAATGACAATGATTTTTGCATCTTTTCATGGTAGTTTTAATCAGCTTCATGCATGAAGGGTGTGTTCTACTTGCAGGCAGAGTCTTTCACCTAAAGGAAAACTGTGCTTTGAAACCTGCAGGATTTTTTAATGAATGCATCTTAGTGAACTTATGAGGTTAACTATCAAGTAGTATTGAAAAATGGATGTTTAAATGTATATTAGGAAGCAATATACAAGGCATGTGCAAAGTAAAAATGTAGGTTTGTACCCCTCATGTATTGTCTATGTGGATTTAATCTTCATTTCATCCATAACACTTTTTATTTTTTCAAAGTAAAAGATACTTACTAGTAATCTCATATTAAAAGTGAGCAAAATATAATGTTGACAATATTTATAATTCTTTAATTCCTTAAGTGCACTTCAGTATTACAAATACCCTTTTACTTCACATTAAATTATCCAATGGATAAGAATCTTAGAACACACTTAAATAAATCATTTTAGTTTAAAATGCCATTTTAATGACATTCCATAAAAATAGGCCAAATATTTATTCAAGCAAGTCTTACTTTAAATTTATTTTCCTTTATTTAATACATAAAATCAGGATTAATTCAATAAAATATTTAAAATTCATTTGTAATTATTTTACTCCAAATAAAATTTCTAGGAAAATTTTCTTCTTTTGTAGTACTTAAGTATAATTACATTTAGTTTGTTTTACACAGAATCAGAAACAGTTCTATCAGATACCATTGCTGAAAGAAATGTTCAAACCTAGTGAGCCCAAGTGTCCCAGAGCTTGACTTTGTCTGTTTGCTTCCACTCAACTCAAAAAGCCATTTATATGCATAGTATTCACAGTGTTCAGCAGAATCCATGTTATCTATTTTGCAGACTTATTGCTGTCAGCCAGGCATGGCCAGATGACTTCTTACCAGTAGATGTCGGTGATGCATGTGGCTTCTGGGCTGAAGCTGTAGATCACAGTGGTGCTTTCTCTACATGCACTCTTTCACCACATCACCTGGCCCAGTGGGGAGGTCACTGCAGGGCTCTGAGGATTTAGGTGGATGGAGAAGATCCTGGAAATACAGAGTGACACAAGCCAGAAGCATGAAGGCAGGGCTTTGGTTTGGTTCACAATCTTATCCCCAGAATCTACAGCACTAGCTAGCCTACAATAGTTGCTTAATGATTGGTTGAAATATAATTTCAGTTGAGAAATTATAAAATATTTAATCTCCTTTATTGAAATACCAAAACATTTAAATGATTTTTCTAGGGTCTTTTGCAGGTAGAACACTAGAGGTGAAGCCGCCTTCTCCTATCTACATTTAGCTGACCGAACTTCTTCACCCCTGCTGAAGTGTGGTCAGTTTTGGGCACAGATGAACAGGTGTGGAGGAGGGAAACATATTGTGTAGGTGGTTATTCTTATACTAAAATGTCTTCACACACTCTGAGCCAAGCAGACAAATATGTATGACTACAGATTTTATGCCTGTAGATCCTATGTATGCATGTAGATTCTTCAAAAACTTCTGAGGATCTTCATTGTACTTCCCGTGGTATTGGTGACAATGTTCCTCTGGTGCATTTCCTTCACAACTTTTCTTGCATTGGTGATTTATTCTAACTAGACTATCATTCTTTCAAGTAACTGTCATGGAAAGAACTAAAAAATATAAGGTAGATCCATCTGTTCCTACTTAGCCCTACTGTAATCCATTCAAAAGTACCTTTGTGGGACTGCAGTTCAATCCATGCTTTCACTCAACCACTGAAGCAGGTGATCAGCTCACCTCTCATGCTCTAGTTTTCCTAGATTTCCATGCAATGATCTGAGTGGCTTTGCTGGAGGCCACCTAACTGTCCTCGGGAAGAATGTGGCAGTGCCCTCCTCTTTCTGCTTGATGGTGGGATGAGAAGGGCTGGAATCACACAACACACTTTGTCCAAAGAAGTTCTACCTCCAATTCTGCCTTGGTGTCAACATTAAAGTTGTTTATATGTTTGCTATTGGTGAGGCACCTCAAAGTTGTATAGCCTAGTTTTTGATTACTTATTTCTGAATTTTTATGGAAAGACATCTTAAAATTCACCATGGTATTTGATATTTGTAATACTATATTTGAGTAACGTCATTGAAACTTCCAAATTTGCTTCCTTATGTTTTTATATACTTAGGTTTATATCTATCTCTGTAGTTTTGTCCCTATTTGTATTCATATTTTGGTTCTCTGTTGTTATAAAGTAAATACCAAATTAATATTGTGAAATAACAACTTATTAACCCACCTCTCATTGTACTGGGGTTGACTGGCCACAACTAGGCACTTTTTCTCAAGACGCTGCATGTGGCTGCAAGGGTGAAAATCCTTGAAAGTCTTCCTCACCCATATTTCTGATCCCAAGAAAGATTAAAACAGATGGAAGATGAAAGAGGTGGAGGCTCGAAAAGGTGAAGTTCCTTGGGCATATTTCTTTACCTTTATGTATTCCTTCTGTAGGCTTGCTCAGCATGAACTTCTTTCATTGCAACTCCGAGTGCCTACAGTATATATACGTCAAAAGATGGCACTAGATAACATTTGTGTTACCTAATTTGGGGGGGGGGTATGGGGAATCAAACTCAGGACCTTGAGCTTGAGAGGCACCACTGAGCTAAATCCCCAGCCCCTGTGTTACCTATTTTGACCTACCCTGGGAAGTCACAGAGTATTATCTCTGCTGTATTCTATGAATTCTAAACCTAGACAAGGCCATGGGCAGAGAACATGGTTTTGATCTTTTGGCAGAGGATGGACAATTATTATTCTAAAAGTACACGTGGGAATAGAAGTACTGTGGAGCCTGTATTAGTCAGAGCTCTCCAGAAAAACAGAATCAATAGGATGCATACATGAAGAGATTTCTGATAAGGAATTGGCTCATAGGAGAAGCTCAGAAGCCCTGAAGATCTTTTGTTGGCAAGCTGGGGAGACAAGAGAACTTAAATTACAACTTCCAGTCTGTGTCTGAAGGCCAGAGAACCCAGAACAACCAGGAAGATCAAGTGTTGTTTCAGTCCGAGTGCTAGCAGTTATAAAACCAAAGGAAAAAAGTTTTGGTTTGAGTTCAGAGGCAAGAAAGCCTAATGTGCCAGTGTGAAACAGTCAGTCCTCAGAAGTTTCCATTTGCTCAGCCTTTTGTGTTTCACTTAAGTTTCTAACAGACTGCATGAGGCCCATCCAGATTAAAGAGTACAGTTTAATTTGCCCTGTCAACCAATTCCAGTGCTCATCTGAGGCTAAAACTATTCTCACAGTCAGAAAAATGTTTAACCAAATGTCTGGGCATTCTGTGGCCCGATGAAGTCAGCATATGAAATTAATCATCACAGTCTTTTTTTAAAAACAAAATCTACCACAATTCATATATCCAAACAACAAATTGTGGAGGATATGAGAAATTCTCCGGCCCTCAGGCAGACTTGGGAAGACAGATTGTCCTGATGTCTGTGGCAGGCTGGCTGTTTGTGGATCCCACAGTGTTCATTCTGCTGTGGTCCCTTGAGACTCTCAAATATTTGCTTGGCATAAGAATAGATAAGAGTAGCTAACTTTTTAGGAGCTTTAAGTAGCCAGGATGATTTAGATAAGATGCACTAAGATTAAAGGAGCATAGATGGTTCTTTAGATGCTTTATGTACTCACAGATATAACTGGTGGTTAGTTGACTAGCATTGTAAATTGTTAATGATTGATGTATCCTACAGAAAAATGTATAAAAGAAGAATATTACCAATAAACCTGGCCTTAACTCCACACAGAGTTCTGGTCCCCCATGCTCCTTCATTTAATAGGTTTCATCGGATATTGTCTTCAGGTTCGAGTCTCCCACCGAGGAGACCCCAACAAGTGGCGCCCGAACAGGGACCTGAACATAACCGGCTCAGGCGGTATCAACTGTAAGAGAAACTAATAACGGGGTTATGGGGAAAGCACAGGGACGTGGTGCTATTTTTACTGCTTTAGTTCATCATTTGTTGAAGACACAAGGTGCCCACGTGTTTTGAGCTTGTTTTGAAGTTTGTTTAAAAGTAGTAACAATACAATCCTTGGTTTCGTGATACAGGAACATTAGAAGATAAGACTTACATAAAGGTTAAACAAAATGTGGAAAATGCTTTGCAACAGGAAGAGAACGTCCCCCTGGACTTGGCCTATTTGGGCTCTGATTCATGTGGTAATGAATCCATTTTCATCTGAAAGGACGTTAAAGAGGGAGGAAGTTTACAATTTGGCAAAATGGTCTTTGCATGAATACGAAATATCTGATGCAGAAAAGGATAAAGTTAAAAGTCAAAGTAAAAATCTGTTTCCCTCTCCGGGGTCTATCTGATGGCTCCTCCGGAGGATTTGATTTCATTCCATGATTCCCCAAAACCTTTAAAATTGGGATCGAGGGGTTCGCAGAGGTGCTCTTCTAGCTTCTCATCAGATTCTGAAAATTCCGATTCTGATCTAATTCCTGATCCTGACTATTCTTCTGATATTATTGAGTTTACGGCCCGAAAACGGTCTGGAGGCTAAACCAAAAGTAAAAAGAGTTGCTCGCGTTAGCCATCGTGTTTCTGATTTGTTTGCTAAAATTGCTCACATAGAAGGTTCAGACAATGATAAGCCTTTCCTTTTTCCTGTAATTAGACAACCCAGAGCTCAAGGAGGTATTTTGCCTAGATATGAAGGGTTTGATATTCAGTTATTACAATCAGTTAAAAAGGCTGTTATGATGTATGGACCTCATTCTCAGTTCTCTAACGAAATGTTAAATGGGTTTGCGAGATCAGTTGGAAATTTTATTCCTTATGATTAGATTATAGTAGTTCGAGGTTTATTAAAACCAGGTGAATATATGCAGTGGCATATGTGGTATAGAGACTTAGCTATGCAAAAGGCCCAAGAAAATGCAGCTCTTAATATTGGAATAAATTATGAAATGTTAACAGGAACAGGACAGTTTGAAGATGTTGCTCAACAAATTACATTACCAGCTATTATTCATGATCAATTATAGGCAATTGCTTTGGAAACTTGGGATCGTATTTCCCCAGAGGGAGAACCAAAACAAAGTTATGTTAAAATATATCAAGGAGCTAATGAACCTTATTCTGAGTTCCTTGCCAGATTAGAAATGGCCATATCCAGAGGAGTGGTTGGAGAACAGGCTTGCAGACAGAAAGATTGCTGGCTTTTGAAAATGCTAATGAGGGTTGTAAAAAATTATCCACTAAAGAGACAAGGAATATTTGGGATTATTTAAGTTTGTCAAAACATTGGCTCACAGTCTCATAAAATAAAGATGCTTCCTACTGCACTTACTGAGATGACCTTAAAAAATGGTTGAGGTGGATTTGCAGTGCTATGGGTTGATTACAGCTCCTGATAAAATTCAAATAAAACCCCCTTATCAATATTTTGGATATATTATAAATCAAAAACAAATTATGCCACAACTTATGAAGCTGGATTTATCTCATTTAAAAACATTAAATGATTTTCAAAAATTATTAGGTCATATTAATTGGATTCTCCCATCCTTAGGAATTTCTACTATGGAATTACATAATCTTTTTAAGATATTACAAGGAGATTCAGATCTAAACAGCCCTCAAGAGTTAACAGCAGAAGCATAAAAGGAACTTGAATTGGTACAAAAGAAAATAAAGGAACAATTTATAGTTAGGATAGATTTATCTAAACCTTTCAATTTAATAATTTTGCCTTCTGAAGGTACACCCACTGTATTAATTGCCCAAGAGGATCAACCTGTGGAATGGATCCACGCAAAACATACACAAAAAAGAAACGTTCCTTATTATGATTTAATGTCTCTTCTTGTTTTTCAAGGTTGATCTCAAATCCATCAGCTCACTGGAGCTGAGCCAGCAGTAATAATTTTTCCTTTTAATTCTGAACATTTTACTAATTTATTAACTTTATCCACAGCATTTCAATTATCACTTTATGCATATTTTGGTCAAATCAGATACCA
>NW_004624856.1:6194005-6223262 GCF_000247695.1 Heterocephalus glaber | reverse complement strand
GCCTGGCCCATTAACATATGGTAATGAACAAGCTGATAAACTCACCAGAACTATGGTATTTTTTGTATCAGCTGAAGATGAACATATTCATTTACATACTAATGCAGGAGGACTACATCAAAAATATAAGATCCCTTATTCTCAGGCAAAACAAATTATTCTTCGTTGTCCTATTTGTCACCCTTTACATATCCGTCCCCTCCCAGTGGGTAGTAACCCTAGAGGAAAACAACCTAAGGATCTTTGACAGATGGATGTCACCCACTTTCCTTCCTTTGGTAAAATGGCTTATATTCATGTTACTGTAGATACTTATTCTTCTTTTATATGGGCTACTGCTATGTCTGGTGAATCTTCTGGCCATGCTATTAAACATTTAATAGCTTGTTTTGCTGTTATGGGGATGTCGAGAGCAGGTACCATGGCTAAAGTGGACTCGGACTCTGATGGCAATTCACACACTTATATTATCCTAATTCACTTCAATACAATTATCACACAATATTAAGTCTGCCAATTACCACGTCCCTGTACCTGTACTGCCCAAGTCCTTAATGGGAGCGCGACGACGTTTCCTCCCGCAGGGTCAGAGGGTCCGATCCGTAGACGAAGGGCTCCAGGCTATCCGCCTCTCCGCTTTCCTCGTCCTCTGCTCTCGTCTGGTCGGCGGCGATGCTCCTCCCAGTGGGATTAGGTGTGCAGATGTCTCAGTCGGTAGTCAGATCATCAGACTGACTGGCCGACTGGTCGGTGGGATGTATCGTCGACTTGCTTGGGGTCTTCAGCTCCTTTTATACTCTTCTAGCTGGGCGTTCGAGGTATTGGCTCAGACTTGTCACACTGTCCAGCTTGGGGGCACACTCTGCCCAATTCGGGGTATGCCCTGTCCAGTTCAGGGGTACACCCCGTCCAGTTCTGGCTACACCCTTATCAGTTCCATACCACTTAAGGTTCTACTTTCATTACTTTCATATCTTATGGTTACACATCACTCTTATGATTGTAATATACTTAGGTTACAGCACTCTTAAAGTCACAGCACACTTTAGGGTTACAGCACACTTAGGGTTATACAATTTCATCTTATTCCAAGGTGTTCTCCACAGGGGACTCTCCAAATTCTGAAAACTGATAATGCTCCTGCTTATACTTCAAAAATATTTCAACAATTTTGTGAACAATGGAAGATCCAAAACATTACAGGAATTCCATACAATCATCAAGGTCAAGCTATAGTAGAAAAAGCCCATAGAACTCTTAAATTACAATTACACAAATTAAAAAAGGGGGAATATGGGGCATACACAGAAAAGGTAGAGGATTTGATAGCAAATACACATTATATTAATCAAAAGGAATATAGAAAAAAGTTATTTAAATGTTACAATCACCACAAGAATTATTAAATAAGGCTGTTTATTTTAAATTTTTTGAACTTACCAAAAGGGGAAGTATTAACTAAGCAGAATTGCATTTTCAGGAAACCACGCTCCCTCTGGAGACTCCTCAACCAGTTTGGGTCCAAACTTTTGAAAAAAATGTGTGGGAACCTGCTCAATTATTAATTCGGGGTTGAGGTTATGCTTGTGTTTCTTTAGAGAATGGATCCAATCGAGAAATATGGTTGCCTCTTCGGAAAGTCAGGCCCAGGGAAGCAGGTGGTATTCAAATTCCCGGAGCTCAGCCCTGAGGGAATCAAGACAGCCTTGAAGGTGAGAAACGCCCCAACCTGCGGTTCAGAAAATGGCAGCTCTAAAGATCAAGGGAAACCAAAGATGCGGAGCTCCTCACTATCAGGTTGATTCTCCCACCTGGGGGCAGATTAAACATTTGACTCATCACGCTTGGCAAGTATTGACCGGTACTTCTCAAACACCTGAGAACCTGTTTTTGGCTATGATGGCTGTCATGGCGTGTACTTCGACTGGGGATTGTTTTGAATAATGCTTCTTTGGGACCAGAACAATGGGAACTGTGGAAATTGGCTGCAGCTACAAAACCTCTTGAATTATGGACTGGGAATTTTTCAGGAAATAAACAGAGCTCCTCACAATATCAATTCCGTAAAGAAAAGGACATTCCGATTGCTGCCTGTGTTCAATTACCTTATGTATTAGCTTTGGGAAAATTGAAAATCAGTGAAACCTTGAAAGCTGTTATCTGTTCTTGAAGGACCCTAGTTAGCAAGACAGACTCCATATTGCTGCTGGACCCACCTGCCTGCCCTTTAGATGAACTCAGAGGGAGGAAGCTTAGAAATCTCCTCCCCTTAGAGAGTCTCTTAGAAACAACAATTAATCAACTATTGTTTTACAAATGTTCTAACAGCAGGACGTTCCACTTCTGTACCTTTTGCTTGTTTTACTAGTTCTATCCCATAGGGGGGCCTAGAAACTGTTGGCCTAGAAGGTGTATAAAACATGTTTGTCTCCCCCCAGTCGATGCTCCAGTCAGATGCTTGGGTCGGGTCCCGGCCGGTAATAAACTCCTGTGTGGATTTAATATCGGTCTCTGGTTGGTTCTTTCTCGCTGGGTGCAACAGTTATAATTGTACTTTACATATTTGTGTTCACCCTAATCTTGATATTAATCTCTCTAATGTGTCATTGTTGATTTTGAAATTGTGCACGGGGGTATGGGTCCCTGTGAATTTAGAAAGGCAATGGGAGGAGGAACCTATGGCAGGGTTGTCCACTGCTTGTTAAAACATTTGATACATTGATCTAAGTGTTTTATAGAATGGATAATTTTAGGAATATTAGGACTTATTGTTATTTGTGCCACTGTAGCAGTGGCAGGAGTTGCGTTACAACAGAGTATCAAAGATACTGAATTTATACAAAATTGGCAAAAAGATTCACACCAACACTGAGCCATGCAAACTTCTATAGACAAAGATATACATGAACAAATTACAATATGGGTTAAAATGGCTTGGAGATCAAGTGATGGATATGCAGCGTCAATTAATGTTAGAATGCGATTGGAATTCTACTCAATTTTGCATAACTCCTGTAAAATATAATGGCAGTAAATATACATGGTGCCAAATTACATTTCATTTACAAAATTTAAGAGGAAATTTTACCCTAGAAGTAAAGGAGCTACAGTGAGAAATATTTGATACTTTCAATAAACAACTCCCTGATACTTCTCTCACTACTTTAGCTGATTATATGGCTGATCAATTAAGTGGTTTGGACCCATGAGGAATGATTCAAAGTTTAACCCATAGCCTGGGGAGCGGGTTAATGGTTTTATTGATTTTTATTTGCATTTTTGTTATAGGATACTGTGTCCTCTGAAGACAATTCAATCTCAGTTACGTGCTACTGCTATTCTTATGCTTGCTATTTGGAAAAGAATGCCTCCTACAGCTACAATAATTTAAAGAAAGGGGAATTGTGGGGGATATGAGAAGTTCTCAGGCCCTTGGACAGCCTTGGGAAGACAGATTGTCCTGATGTCTGTGGCAGGCCCAAATAGAGAAGTTAAAGATAACTTCAGAAGGCTGTTTGTGGATCCCACAGTGTTCATTCCAATGTGGTCCCTTGAGACTCTCAAATATTTGTTTGGCATAAGAATAGATAAGAGGGGGTCAGGGATTTAGCTCAGTGGTTCTAGGCCTGCCTCGAAGGCGAAGGTGCAAGGTCCTGAGTTCAATCCTCCCCGGAACCCCCCCCCAAAAGAAAGAATAGATAAGAGTAGCTAACTTTTTAGGAGCTTTAAGTAGCCAGGATGATTTAGATAAGATGCGCTAAAATTAAAGGAGTATAGATGGTTCTTTAGATGCTTTATGTACTCACAGATATAACTGGTGGTTAGTTGACTAGCATTGTAAATTGTTAATGATTGATGTATCCTACAGAAAAATGTGTAAAAGAAGAATATTACCAATAAACCTGGCCTTAACTTCACACGGAGTTCTGGTCCCCCATGCTCCTTTATTTAATAGGTTTTGTCGGATACTGTCTTCAGGTTCCAGTCTCCCACCGAGGAGACCCCAACAACAAATAAAGAATATGGGGCAAATGTTTCTGCCAATCTCTTCACCACATGAAATGATTATACATTTTCTTAGTAGTGCAGAGAGACTAAAATCTTGGCCCTAGTCCTACTTAAATTCTCATAGTTTATCCCACTGCTGTCTTGTATATTGTTTCTGTGCCTCATATTTATAATACTGAATTTTAGAGACATCATTGGAACTTCCAAGTTTGTATTCTTATTCATTTATATAAAATTTGTGTTACCTTGTATCAGAACATCTGTGTATACTGCTAAAAATTCTCATGCTATGTCCACCATGTGTCAGTGTTCAGAGTTTGAGCATATAGCCTTTGTCAGTTATCTTGTTATAACTCTCATAAGCCCTACTCTTCATTTGTGCTGCACAAATATTTGTACTACCCAGAATTTAAGGGAAGTTTGCTGTTATTACTAAGCTCTGAAAAAATCTCCATAGCTGTCTTCACTTGCCAGCAACTGCTATTCTCCCTCATAATGGTTAAGAAAATGGCCTTGGAATCACAATCTTGGCTTCAAATTCTGGCTCTGCCATTTACAATTTGCATCACTTTGGAAAATAAAATTAATCACTCTGAGCTTCAGGGTTTTTTTAATCTCAACAATGGACAAGTTAAGGCCTTAAAAATGTTCTGTGACAATGAAATAAGATGATGAATATTAAATATCACAATGCTTGGTACAAAGTAAACTCTGAAGTGGTATCAAATTTTTTTATTTTGATTTTTGATGGATATTGTCATTTGTCCTTGTTGTACAAGCTTTGGAAGAGTGTTTATGCAGTCCAGTTAACTTTGGGAAGAACTAAATGGCTTCTAGCCAATGGACTCTTAAAGTCCCAGCATGCTTGACTTTGTAAAGCTCCCTGGCATATGTAAGATCTCATAACCAAGCAACTCCCTGATCTGTAAGACAACACAGTAGTTCATTCTTTAATAATTGTTCCCATAGTAGGAAAAAGATAAGAAAAATAACATTAATTGGAACTGATCAAGTGTCTGCCACAGTTAGGAATTTTACACTTATTTAATTAACTCATGTAAATTTCAGTTTCCTTTTCTCTAAAATGGAGATAAGAGTATTATAAATCTCAGTGTTGCTGTAGAAATTAAATGATATAATAGATTAAAAAATACAGGGCTTGAGTGAATAATTACTGTAGATTACAAGGTACTACTAAGGTAGAGTATTTTATTTTGAACATATATATGTATATTTATGTATGCTACATATTTGTTACAAAATTTTCTTATGATGTTTTGAGAAAATCACAAAGCATTGAAATTCATTTGTCTAGTTTGGGTTTGCGGAACTAATCAAAAGAGTAGATAAGTTGTTCAAGGTTACACTACTCCTTGGGCATACAGATTTGACTAAGGCAAATCTGCTTATGCTCTTTGCAATACACTGCTTCCTCCTGTAATCCACCTGTTGGGTAATGATACACAATTTTAAATTGAATTTTGCACCACTTAATGGAAACTAACATTCCAAAAACTTTTAGTCTCACTACTCTTTTGCACTCTTAAACAATATTGAGACCTAGGACCTGGATCTTGGTTTCTAATATCCTCTGTAAGAGAGACTAAATCTTCTCAGAAAAATGATTGATTCCAGGACTAAGACAAGAAATATACAAGACTGTAGCCTCTTTTACTTCTAGGAGCCGAGGAAGTATCCCACTTTCCTGCCAAAACATCCCACCACACAACGATGGAAGTCTGTCAAAGGTAACCAGATATTAACTAATAGCTTTCCAAAGGCCAAAACTGGGACCATTTGAGTAACAAAATAAACAAAGTAGAAGGAGATCATAACCTACCATCTCAAATAAATATCCATGAATCATATTGATATGAATAACAATTAGATAAGATAGAGAGAAAGAAGTAAATCTGTGCCTAAAGAAGAATTCCAAATAATTTATGTAGATAATCTACCAACAAAGAGAGGGAACCCTAAAATGGGGGCTGTACATAATGACTTTCTTCTATACAATGCTGTATTTTAAAAAAGAGTGGGATGGGAAGAGTAACTTCACTTTTGAAAAACATTGCCTCATCTAGGTGATTAAAGTGAACATCAAAAGTGATAAATCACATTGATAGTGTCTTTCCTGAAAATGTAATAAATACAGAAATTTGTCTCTATGATCTTTGTTTCCAAAACATATAACCTCATTCTAATCATGATAAGGACATTAGACATACTCTAATAGAAAGACATTTTACAAAGTACACTGCTGGAATTCCTCAAAATTGTAATGGCCCCCCTCAAAAAAAAAAAAAAAAAAAAAGGAAAGAAAGAAAGAAAGAAACCAGGAAAGTATAAGAAAATGGCACAGCCAAAAAGAACCATAACAGACAATGGTGACTCTATGTAATATGGGATTTGTGAAGAGACTGTGGAACAAGAAAAAAAAAAAAAGGAAGAAAAAGAAAAACACATTTGGTAAAAACCTAAGAAAAATAGTCATCACAGATAAGGAGAAGGTAGAGAAGCTGAAGCAGTCCCTGCCTATAAGGATGTAGTGAAGAACCTAGAATGAATCAGACATACTGATTTGAATCATATTAATTTTTTTTAAATCTTAAAAAAAAAACCTCAAGGAAACATGAATATAGTATGGGCATTAACAACAAAGCATCAACATTAGTTTATTAATTGTAACAAATATAAGATTTTATAACAGTAGAGGAGAGCTCAATTTTCCTGTGAATTAAAAACTGCTGTAAAAGATAAAAATGATATTAAAAGATTAGAAAGCAAGTATGAAGGGTAATTATTAAAACTGAGTTGTTGGTACAAGGCTCTTAGTTATTTTTCTTTATACTTACAACTATATTTGACATTTTCTAACAAAATGTACTTTTAAATGATTTTAAACAGGAAATCCTAAAGGGAAGCTAGTATACTAAATATATTTGTTATTGAAAGGAACCAGAACATTAGATTCATAAATATTAGTATTAAAATGTGCTAGAAATTTCTAAAATCAATAGTATTTAATAATGGAGTTTATTGAGGACCCCAAGGTTTTTGTTTATGTGAGTTATATCTCCCAGTACTTACCTTGCTATAAATTAAAACTGAATAAGGTTCAAAACAGAAGGACTTACAAGCACAAACTCTGTTAGATATCAGAAGTATGTTAGCATATATCATGTGACCTCTGGAAAACTCCACTAAACACCCACAAGTGAATGAGAGAGAGAAAAGCCAATAAACTAAATTTTGGGTTAAAGCACAGCTAGTCATGATCTGTCTTTATAGGCTGTTGAGTTTGACTTGTGATATTTTCTTTTGTTTTGTTTTCTGGCCTTAATAAAAATTTGAAATGATCCTCTATACATGTACATGCTTTTATTTCTAATGAACAGGTTTTCAAAATTAGGTTGAATAGAAATCAAAATTACATGTAAACTAATTTAAATCCAATATAATTAAAACATTAAATAAATGTGACAGATGATGATGATATACTAAAGCAAATAGAAAAAGTTGGAATTAGTATAAGAAACATAGCCTTAGGTTTATTTCTACATTTGATCAGTTTCCTCATTTTAATTTCAATTGTACTAATACAGAGTATGCATGCCTGTTTATGTCAGCATGTTTTATGAAATGGCATCAATAACTCTCAGGTTATGTTGCTGATTCATGATAATCAAATTCTATACTTCATGGGTATGCATAGAAACAGGTGTCCATCTAATGCATTTTTCAAAATATGAAAATAATACTGACAGTGTCATACAATGTAGATGTATAATGTCATTTGGTCTTTGTTGGAGAAAACCTTTTTTCTTTTAGGAAACTCATAGATTTCACATTCAGAAACACTTGTCTTGGTTGTGTGTATAGGTTTTCTGCAATTAAATGAATCCCAGAAATTATGGGTGGTAAAACGCACATGGGGACAGGACAATGGTGACTACCCCCAAGTTCATTTTTGTGTATAAAGGTCAGGGTCAACTCAGCCTCACATGCCTACTCCTGGGAACTAAATCCTAAAGGGAGATCCCTAGGTATAGGGATCAAAAGTAAGGAGCTCTCAGACAATGTCTGTTTTTCTTTTCACGTATGTAGAAATTATGTTTCTTGACATGTGAAAGGTAGACAAACTCAATAAAACCTTTTTTTAGAATTTATACATAACTGAGCATATTTACAGACAAACTTAAATTATTTTGTTATATATATCATATCAAAATGATGACAGTCTCAAAATTATACACAGAAGCCTGGTTTGTTTATTATGGATTAATTTATGGAAATGGTTGTAAAAAGTACATTACTTAATAAATTATTTTTTTGTCATATGGAAGACAGCCTATTTTACATTGCTTTGATGCTTGAACAATATAAATTTTTCAATTCACATTCCAATAAAATTGCTTTTAATTTTGCTATACATTCTGAAGAACCTGAACAATCTTGATAAAACCTTCAAAACTACATTTTTCTGATTCCTGCAGGCTGGCTTTTATTTATATAGTATTGTAGAATCTCCATTTTACGGTACTTAAACATACATACTATACTTATTGTCACCAAAATGAATAAAACTATAGTAGAAGCTAGCAATAACTATTAATTAGGGAGCATGTACTTCAAATTATTGTTTTAGTACTAATATAGATATATTCATTATAGTTTTGTCTTTTGTCCTATAAATAGCTCTTGGGAAACATTTTTCATGTCAAAATTTGATATTAGGTGTTTGAAATGAATATTTGTATATGTTAAGTTTGTAAAGGAAGTCTTGGGACAGTCTGAAAATCTGACAATTTCTGTGACATTTTAATATTTCAAGTTAAAAAGTTAGTTATGTGAAGTTAGAAACCATTCCTGGAATGTCTACCACTATATCCCCAATATGTATATATTGTAGGTTCTCAATCTGTTTTTTTAAAAAAACTGATCAATAAATAAATGAAAAGCAGTGACAAGAGAAAAGACTATTAAGCCCCAGGAACTGCATAGCCTCTAGGAGTCCTCTCTGGATTCTCGGCAGTCTCTCAGGACTACATGAAGACTTGAGTCAGCTGTAGTGGCTCTTTTGTTGGTCCAGGAAAGAGTCAGTGGCAGGCAGCAGTAGAATTGATTGTAGAGGCCAGCTCAGAGGAAGAAAGCAGCATGGGTAGAGGAAAGGGAGATAAACACAAGGACATGTCCTTCTGACAGAAGAGCATCCCCCCTTGCTTAGTTAGAATGTCTTTAGAAAGGAATTTTGGAAGGCGTGACAAGGGGATTGAATACTCTTAGTGCATGCCTCATTGAGTGACAAGGTCTGCATTTCTCCCTGCCCCTGCCCGGGGAGAACATTTAGTAAGTATCAACACGCTCTCTTAACCTCCAGCTTTCTCTTGTCTCTGGCCAATGGAGTCCAAGAAGATGGACAGGAGAAGGACAGTGAGGTCAAAGTGCTTTTATTCTGGGGCCCCTCCATGGGGTCTCCTGAGTGGGCAGCATCCCTTGAGCGAAGTCCCTGGTCTGTTCAACCTGATGCATCCTCCATGGCTCCCTTTTTCCAGGTCTAGTTTGTCTCTTTCTGTTCTGAACTCTTGGTGGTTCTTCCTCCTTTGACTCTGAAATGAAAACTAACTGCATGTTGTGTCTTATTTCAAATGGGCCTTTGTTTTCTCATTGGTACCAGATTGATAAAGAAACATGTTCCATTTTTTTTTTGCTTTTAGCCAATTTCTATTTCAATCTGCATGCTTCCATCTCTTCTCCACTTCCCCCATCTCTAATTTTTAAGAGAAGACAACAAAATCTCCTGCTTCTGAAAGTCTCAAAATAGGAGATGTCACTTGTATCACAAATTTCTTAGTTTACCTTATGATCTGAAAGCTTCAGTTTGAAGACTTCCAAAACTGAGAGGGAAAAACACCTGCTGATAAAGCCTACCTTATTTCATAAAGTAAAAGTATTTTTTAAATTGCACTGAAATGTTTCTTTGTAAATTCTGTGTACTTTATTGGATTTTGATCTAACTCTTCAAAATTGTAGAGATCATGCAGTTATTTTTCATATCTTCTTATGGCTTGTATCTAGATGTCCCCCCAAAGTCTCATGAGATCATAGGTAGAGCTTTTCAGAGATGCCTGGATCTAGAGTGTGTGCTGCTGATAGCAAGGATGTGATACAGGGATTGATTCATGGTGAAATGCTAGGATTAAGGTTGCCTCACCATTGGTTTGAGAGCTACCCATCCTACAGGTGAGTAGCCTAGATAAAATATAAAGGAGAAAAAGTGAGTTGGTGCTGCTTGCTGCCTTGCTGCCTTCTGCCCACCTTAACTCTCTCTCCTCTGTGATGCACCTTTGCTGTGCCACCCTGCTTTGGAGCCAGACAACTATAGACTGAAACCTCTACAAACTGTGAGCCAAAATAAATCCTTCTTTCTTTAACTTTGGGTGTTGGGTATTTTGTTTTTGCAATGAAAAGCATAACTAAGACATATCCTCTTAATTACAGGAAAATAAATTACATTTGCTGAGGGCCTACTAATTGCCATACACCACACTGAGTGCTTGCTCTTGATTTACCATGGAGCCTAGGGCACTGTTGAGTAAACAGTGGTTTGGGAGCAAATGGATGACAGATTACAGATCTAATCACAGAAATCATATGTTACTTGAAATCATATGTTACTTCTCTAATGCCAGATTGTTTCTCTTCAAATATCTAAAAATAATAATGTTTCCTCCCACCAATTGTTTTTCCTCCTTTGGGTTAAAAAATATAGTTACTTAATCATTTCTTGTGTGACATCATTTTCAATTATGTATTGCCACTCTACACTCAATGTAGTCATCAACAAAAATACTTTTATTTTTTAGCATTCAGAACCAAATGAAGTTCAGCTTGGGCCACCACGTATTTGTCATCTTACCTCTAAGCATTTTACCTATAGGGACCTGTTCTTTAAACATATATCAAACTTTTAATTCATCTGTTAATGAAAGCCTCTAATTCTTTCTTCTATCTGCCTCATTCAATTGTTTTACATTTGGATTTTGAACTCCACCACAGTAACTTTTTTGTTGATATTTCCTATATTAACTGTAACCTTTCCTTCTAGCTTTGTGAGTCCTTTCTACATTCTAATCTATGTATTGTTAGCATTGTGAAGCCAAGCAGCCTTCTTAACTTCTGAATATATCATCAAATTCAAATGGACAACACTACAAGAACTTTGAAGGAAATGCATCATTTAGGAAGATGACCTTAACATAATTACTGAAAGCATATACTTTCCCCCCAACACTACACTCATGGCAGTCCTTCAATTTCAACCATTTTCCCTCAAGAATTCACTTTTGGCCTACAGAACTTTCTGATTCACTTTGTACAACTCCCCAACATTTCAAAAAGCCCCTCACCTGCTATATAACCATAGCTTCACCTCATTCTAACTGCTTTGCTCATGGTGACAGTTGCCTGAAATTCTGTGGCATCAATTTCCTTCATATGAGGTAATAGAATGCTCTTTATTAGCCTCTTCTCACATAAAGAATTGAAGACTATTTCTTCATATCTTTATCAAAGTCAGGGCTAAAATTTTTTGTCTGGTTATTTAAACCATGTGTCAGTCCATGTTGCTTAAAAAGAGTTTATCCTTGCAATAATATCTATTTGTAATAAGCATATAAAGCTAAGGGCATACAAAGGAAAGGAAGCAATTAGAGTTTATGTAATTACAGTCTGTGAATGTTACATTTGGTGCTAGGAATTCTGGCAGCAACAGCAAACAAGAGAACTATTCCAAATACTATAATTTCCAATATCTGCCATAAGAAAATATACCAACACTTTAGGAGAAGTAAACATTTTCCTGCATAGTGAAGTTTAATAAAAGTATACTTTGTGACAGTCAAATTAATTTTAAGCTTCTTAAAAATAAGGACAATTTTTAGTCTTCTCTTCTAACTCATTTCTCCTTGAATTCTACTGTGCTTAATAAGAGAATATTATGCTGATGATGTACTTTTTGGCAAGAGTATTAGGCATGTAGCTTTTTTTGCCATATATGGCATAAACATGAGAAAAAATGTCTATACTTTATGCATCCAGAAGTTGTGAAAACAGCAAACTTGTCGAACAGGTTTCTAAGATATTCTATAGAGACAAATCTGATAGAAGAAAAGCGCAAATTAGTTAAGGAAATGGGGAAACAAGGGAAGAAGTAAGAGTGAAGGTTATGAGAGGCACAAAGATATAATGATTATAGAAAAAAAAATGAGTGCTGTGGAGTCTGGGGACTAGCAGAAGTTACAGAGGCAGGAGAAACTTACATTGTAATACCCTAAGTAGTGTGCTCAGTCAACATCCATTCATTCGCTATGGCTTCTGCTTGAAGAGTTTATTTGACCCAGTTACCATGGTGCTCAAATTGTCAATCTTCCCACACCAAGTGGAGATTCTTTTCTTTCCAACAGCTATGATGTTGGCCCAAACAACACATCCTTGTGGGTCCTCATTGGATTTTAATGAGCATCTGGGAGACCCTGGGAGAGAGCAGTGTTCTCACAGCACCAGGGCAGGCCCGATGTTTTCAGCTGTTGGCACTGCTCACAGTAGAGAATGTTCTCGGGCAAAGGAGGGTTCATAAACCTTCATTTGTGTGTCTGTGTGTGTGTGTGGGTGAAGAGAATTGGCTGCAAAAGAGAAGTTCCATTCTCTTGTTTCTGAAAGAAGTAAAGAAGTTTCCAAATGACTTCCTCTAATGCATTTGGTAAGTTGTCCCTAAAGATGATAATTTGACCATTTCAAAGTACAGGCTTATACAACTCCTATTAATATCTGTCATTTCCAATAATCTTTAATATTTGCAAAGGATAAGTTGTTAAATTTCATCACAGTTTATATTTGGGGATTGGATGGTTCCCTTGAGAAATCCTGGGAGAAGAGGCTGAAGAATAGAGAGTTTCACTGAGAGTCAATATGAGCCACCCAATACAAGAGCTAAACTGAAGAACTGCTTTGAATGCTTCACCAGAATCAGTAGAGTTGTGATAGAATTCACAGTGGTCTCCCTGGAAAGGATAATCAAATAGATCTAGAGATAACTACCAACAAGATCACAAATATTTAGCTCATTTTATAATTTTCAATATTCTCTTCTTTATACATGAAATACTTTCCCCTCTTAGTCTTTGATTTGTTTTAAACTCTCAAACAACCACTCACTTTTTACTTCCTGTGTAACCCTTTATTCAAGCATCCTGTACCATAAACAACAGGAAGTGAAACAGTAGCAATGGCAAAATTTTCTGAAAGCCCAGAGCTAAAAAGGCACCGGTCTAGGGCAAGGCAGAATCAAACATGTCAGAAAACCTTAGTTCCTTTAAAGGAACCTGTGTTTGTTACTTTTCTCTTTGTTGAGACAAAATACCTGACACCCAAAGTTAACGGAAGAAAGGTTTTTTAGCTCACAGTTTGTAGAGGTTTCAGGCCCTAATTGGCTGGCTCCAAGGCAGGGTAGCACATGGCAGAGGGGGGTCACAGAGGAGAAACAGTTCATGGTGCCCACAGGGTAGCAAAAGCAACAAGGGATCTTAACAGGGTCTTTCTACTCCTTTTATTTTACTCAGTACTTAGGGTGGTAGCACTCACACCCTTAATCCTAGTGCCCTTGGGCCTAGCATTGGACCATGAATCAATCACACACTCTAGATTCAGCCACCTCTGTAAAAGCCCCACCTAAGACCACATAAGGCTTTAGGGGGACATCAAGATATACCCATAACAAAACCAAACTGGTATCCTGCACTACAGATTGTGAATCATTGCTCTTCTCCAAGAACTGGATTGATAATGACCCTGGCAGCAAAACTGTGGTTTGTAAAGCCATTAAATCTTACATTTAAAGGAAAATAAGACTTGCATTAGGAAATACATTTGTTTCAAAGACAGAATGCATATCAAACTTTCACTCAATGCCTATAGTGATATAAGTTAAGGGTGGCAAGCCAGGGAGAGGGCTGTTTGATTTATATGTATTAGCTGACACAGGGAAGTCTGCCTAGCCCTAACATTCTCACTCTTCACATGCAGTTTATAATCAGAGCTTGTGTATATGTTCTCCCAGTGAAAAGGATTGTGACAAATAGTGTATAATCCCATGTGCATTTGCTCACAATTCCCTACCTGATTGTAATTGCCCCAGAGAAGGGACTATGGATATACTTCTGCAGTCAACCTTGAGGCTAAACTGATAGTTGTTTTTCAGAAACTGGCTAGTTTGATATGTTACTTTTGTTATTGGTTTCATTTGATCATCTTATTACAACTCAGTGTCTAGATTTCAGTGTTTTTTCTTATCACTTGAAATTTTTCTCTAATATTTCTATACTTCTCTTTGCTGGTACAGTGGAGGGTTGATCTTACAATTATATTTCCTATAGTATATTGTAGGGTTTTTCCCAAGCTCTCCATCCAAGCATTAATTCTATTAAGTCTTATTTTTTTCTTCAAAATATTCCCTCCACAGCTTCCATATTTATCCTGCAGTCTTGATTCTAACTCTCCCAGGGTACCACACAAAAATCATGCCTAGTTTTATAGTTTACATCTAAAATGTCCCTCAGTCTCATGTTTTGAAAGGTAATTGAATCATGGGCTGCTGTACTTATTGCTAAATTATTTTATTGATGAATTTATAGTTGAATGTGTTGTTGGGATCAGAGGAGGCAGGTCACTGGAAGTGTGACCTGGAAGGGAATATTCTTGTTCCAGTTTCCTTTCTTCTCTCTTTGCTTCTTGGCTACATAGAATGAGCAGCTGTCATCTTCCAAGCCTTTCTACTATGCCATTTTTGCTTCAAAACCATCTGAATTTGGACTGAACCAACTGGAAAATGTGAGCCCAATAAACATCCACTTTTTAAAACTACACATGTTGGATATTTTGTCCCTGTGGTGCGAAAGTGACCAATACAGATTTTGGTACCAGGAGTGGGGTTGTTTCTGTGACTATACTTGATCGTGTGATTTAGAAGCCATTGGAACCTATTTGTGGGAGAAGTTTGTAAAGCTTTAGAGGTGCCTTCTGGGGACCTTTGGAATTCTATAAGGAGAGATTTATGAGAGACCCTGGTTGGAGAGACAGCTATAAAGTTGGGGCCAAAGAGAGCACAGTTGCTGAAAAGTTTAGCATTAGAAAGAGACCAGATATTTTGCATCAGGACAATAAAAAAGACTGCTTGAAGTCATTTCAGGAATTGGGCAGACTCCACTGCTTGTTGGTTTAAGAGTGTAAAAGGGTAAAAATCTTTGAAAGACTTTGCTTTGAGAAGAGACTCCCAGGGAGACCAGCTTATTCAGGGCTACCTAAGAATGTCTTTCCAAGATTTCAAGCATTTAGAGACCCAGAGGTTGTAGCAGCTATGGTCCAAGGGGTCCTAGCTTCTGTTCCCACTGGCACTTTAGTGTCATCCATATGGTGCTAGTTTCTCAGGCATGCTGAGTTATGAGGTCATGGAAACTTCCACTCAGATTTCAGAAGAAGGCCTAGGAGGCCAGGCAATGTGCTGCTTTGTGGGACTTTGTGAGAGTAGAGCCAAAGGTGCAGTGGAGACCCCAAGAAGTTGAAGATTCCAGAATGTGAAACATCTGCTAAGGAAATCTTCCATCACTGAGCAGAATCAGCCAAAGAGAGAAGCCATGTCTATTGCAACCAGCAAGGCCATAGGGTGGGGCTGCCCCAGATATTTGGAGCTCACATCTCACCATAACCTGCCCTGGATGCTAGACATGGAGATACAAAATTTAATGTTTACCATGCAGGGTTTTACTCTTGATTTGGTCCCATTCATTTCTATCTGGTTATTTCTTCTTTTTGGAATAAAAATATTTACCATGTGCCATTGCATGTTGGAGGTATTTAACTTTCTTTTTAATTTTCATAGTTTGCCTTGAGTCTCAAAGGAGACTTTGAATTTAAATTTTTCAGCAATGCTGAAACTATTAAGGCTTTGGCAATATTTAGAGGTAGATTGGATTCATTTTGTATAAAGACATGGACATGATTATTTTGTTATGATTTACATATAAAATGTCCCTCATAGTTCTTATGTGTTTGGAAGGTGATTAGACCAGGGGGCAATTATATTAATCAATGGTTTCATCTGTTGATGAGTTCATTACTTGAATATGCTGTTAGGAGGGGACCTTGTTTGAGATGGATTACTGAGGGAGTGACCTAGAATGACATATTCTTGTCCTGTATGTCTCTCTCTCTCTCTCTCTCTCTCTCTCTCTCTCTCTCTCTATCTATCTATCTCTCTGTTTTCTGGACACAGTATTATTTTTGCCTTGGAGCCAGGTAACAATGGACTAAACCCACTAAAATTATGAATCAAAATACATCCTTCCTTTGAGTTATCAGTTTTGTCCCACTTTCAAGAAAGATGATTAATATAGCTGGTTATTCTTTCCCTTTTTAGCTCTCTGGCCTAGAAATTGTTTCTTGAATTGTTCTTTAGTTGAATCATTATTTTGTTAAACAATGTCTTCATGAAACTTCTAAAGATAGGGCATTTGGCATATTAATTTTCTTAATTTCATTATGACAACAGCCCATCACTATCCTTGAAATTCATTCTGATTATGTTTAAGATTCTAATACAGAAATAATTTTCCTCATAGCTGAAGACACTGTTTCTTTGTATTCTACTTGCTATTATTATTATGAAAGTAAAAAGTAATAGGCTGTCTGATTGCCATTCCTTCATAGCTTAACTGGTTCTTGATCTCTAAAAATTTTCAGATATCCTATTTTTATCCCCAGTGTTCTGAAATTTCACATTGATTTATGTAAATCAAAGTCTTTCTGTGCATCATGATCATAAATCCTTATAAATTTCATATATCTTTTTTCTGAAAACTTTGTTGGAATATTTTTATAATTTCCTTTCTATTTTATTCTCTTTCTAGCATATATTTATCTATATATCTATGTAGGTATGTATGTTCATATCTATCTATCTATCTATCTATCTATCTATCTATCTATGTTTCTATCTATGTTGGTGGAGTAGGATTTGCTTTATATGAGTTTTTAGACTGCTACATTCTATATATACTGTAGGAAAACTAATTGTTCAAAATGAAAAATATTTTACCCAACTTTTTTAGCCCCCTCTCTTTGATCTTTCCTGCTCTAAATTTAATGGCTGGCAACAATTTTTTGAGAAGAAAAGAGAGGGGGACCAATGTCCAGGACATCAAGCCATGGATGAAATTTATAAAGAAGGAAATAGTCAGCCCTACCTCTGATAAGTCAAGGAAGTTGTTAAATGACCCTGTCTTCTGGTGAGTATTGATTCTGCTTTGTGTGGCATTTCACCAAAACTGTTCCAGTAATCAATTTCTTTATGATTTTTTTGGTTGGTTGTTTTAGCGTGGTGGGAAAGAATCCAATCTCTTTCTACTGGCTGAGACCATAGAGGTAAAACTTCAATAACTGTCAGTGCCCATGTTTTCATCATGTTACTAAAGCTGACTGGCAGTGTTAGAAAAGCATGGAGCCAAAGAGCAAAGAAAATGGAAGTAAGTTACAAAGAGCATCCAGGCAATGTTTGAGATTCTCACTGGATTTGTTTTCATTCTACCATGTTTTTAACTTTAGGTTCCATTAACTAGTCAGACTGTATTGTAATACATTTGTATGCACTGTAGTACATTTCTCTTTGTTTAGTCAAACTTGAATTGTACTTATACAATTTGCAACCCAAATGGCCCTTATTAAAATAGCAATATTTCAACTATCACTTATCTTAAATTTAGAATTTAATAATACACAAGACAATCTTGAAAAAATGGTTACATAAAGAGGGGGAAAAGTTGAAAATGACAATGTCATTGTATATTCTTTTTCCTTTAAAATGTGGAACATGAGATTTTAAAAAACGTGTTAGAGAGGTATGGCCTCTTCCAATATTATAGACATATAGGCAACTTACATGTAATGTGATGATCAATTTTTGGTATCAGTTTGACTGGTTTAAAGGATATCTACAGAGCTAGAAGAGTATCCTCTCTGGGTGTTTCTGTGTGTGCATTCTGCAGAAGATTGATGAGTGTGCAGATGGACTGAGTTTGGAAGATGCATTCTCAATCTGGGCAGATCCCACCCAGTAGTCTGGGGGTCCAGACAGAACAAAAAGGAGGGATAGGGAAAATTTGTTTTCTCTCCTGGAGCAGAGACATAGTTCTTCAGACCTTGGTGACCAGAAGTTCAGGTTGTCAGGATTTTGATGTGAGAAAATTTCCTGGTTATGAGGTCATGTGACATGGATGTAAGTCTGCCTAGTTCTTTAGCTTACATATGGCTGGCCTATCATGGGGCTTCTCTGCCTCCATGCTGATGTGAGCAATTTTCTTGATAAATATTATTTTATCTATCTAGCCCTCTCTATATCTATCTAACATTCTATTGGTTCTATCTCTTTGGAGAACCCTGTATTTCATATAGTTATACATTTGAGTTCTCTATGTATGAATCAATTGAAAGTTAATAAAAAATTGGATTTTCTACCTGACAGAAGCTTCTAGGAGGTTACCATGTGTTTGCTGCCCCCAAATACATATTAAATGTGTAATGTATCTTCAGTATTATTTTGTGCAGTGCAGGGCATATGAAGATGAATGATAAATATTTCAAATATGATTATATATTAGTATGATTTTCTAAATCAAGATGAATGTTACAATAAATATATAACAACAGATTTAGAACAAACTTAATGAATTATTAGCCAGGAAAAGAATAAGAAAAAATGGAGGGTAAATGATAAAGTATGAGAAAGGCAGAAACAGGTTGCATGAAGAATAGACGGAGAAGTTAATCTTCAACAGAAGAATAGACATTTAGTTATTAAAGCCTGGACAAAAAGCATTAAGGCTGAAAATGGGCCTTGCCAAAATTACAGTTTGGTTTACAAGCCAAGACATGGGATGAAACCTACTTGATTTGTTCAATTTTCCCATTTATGCTTGTCAAGTGGGCAAATCATCTATAGAGAGACAAGTGAAAAAAATATTGCAGTAACTTGGAGGAAGTTGATGAAAGATTGAAGTATAAATGGAGGGAGAAGGTCACATGAAGAAAAGTGACAATGTTAGTGAGCTGCACCAGAGATCCACTTGATTTTAAAGTGATGATTTTATAGGTACATCATTCTAAAGGCTTAAAATTTTCTCAGAAATTTTAATTGATTGGACAGATTTAAAGAGAAAATGTATACAAACATACTTCAGAGATATTGTGATTGAGGTTTCTGAATGACACAATCAAGTAAACAGGGCAATAAAATTATTTTAATAATTTTATAATATTTTAATTTCCTATAGCATATGAGATTTATGTTTATACTCTACTGTAGTCTATTATAGTAGTCACTTTTCCTTCACTGGGACAAAATACCCAATACCAGCAACGTAAAGGAGTGATTTATTTTGACTCACAGACTCAGTGGGTTCAGTTCAAAGTTGGCTGGTTCCAAGGCAGAAATGCCATGATGGAAAGGGCCTGGTGAAGTACAGCTGTTTGCTACCTGGCATTCAGGAAGCAGAGAGATGAAGGAAAAGCCATCGAAAAGAATATATCCTTTCAGGGCTGGGGATTTAGCTTAGTGGTGCTGCCTCCTACCTTGCAAGCACAAGGTCCCGAGTTCGATCCCCGGTGCCAAAAAAAAAAGGAAATAGAATATACCCTTTCAGTTCTTGTCCCCAGTGATCCACTTCCACCTGGCTTTAGCTACTAACAGCACAGCACCTCCTTCTCCATGATCCAATCATCTTTCCAAAGCCTCACCTGTGAACATGTTAGATTTTTGAGAGATATTTTACATCTAAACTATAACATCTATTAAGTGTAATTCTAACACTAGTATCTATTAAATATAATTTCTAAAAAATACGAAAATACACATCTTAATTTAGAAACACTGTATTGCTAAAAGATGCTATCATCTTGAGCTTCAGTGAATCAAAGTTTTTATTTGTTTTGGTGGATGTAGATTTTGCTAACTAATTACATTAGTGATTGCTGAAGGGTGAGGTGGCCGTGGCTATTTTTAACATACGACAATAATAGTCTGCATAGCTAACTCTCCTTTTCATGAAACATTTCTCTATAATGTGCATATATTTAATAGCATTTATCTATAATAGAACTTCTTTCAAAATTGGAATCAATATTCTCAAACACAGCCATGCTTTATTAGTTAAATTTATGCAATATTTCCCAGAGTTTCCCAGAAATCCCAGAAATAGATTAACATAATCTCAACATTCTTTATTTTTAAATTTTTTGTTTGTTTTGCAATAGTAGCCCAAGGCTTTCATATTGAGCCACATCCCCAGCCCTTTTTATTTTTATAAAATTTCCAGATAGAACAGAAACTTGGGACCTTTCTGCCTCAACTTCTCAAATGCTAAGATTACAGGTATGCACCAGCACACCCAGTTCCAACATTCTTTATAGCTACAGGATTACATGGCCTGCATGCAAAAGTTGGATACACCTTCCTCACATCAACTAACCTTTGATGAAATAGCAAAGGTAATGTAATGCATTAGAGAAAAGGCAGGCCTTTGAACAAATTATATTGGGCCAACTGAACATTTACATCATAATCAAACAAAATGAAACAAAAATAATCCACATATAGACTTTCCACTTTCCAAAAATTAACACACAATTTATCATATACCTAAATATAAAATATAAAGTCATAAAATTCTTAAAAGGTACCATAGAAAAAAATCTATCAATCTTTTTAAGACATAACACAAAAAGCACAATCTCCTTAAAAAAGAATTGATAAACTAGACTTCACTAACATTAAAATTTTCTGCTCTATTAAAGAAAATTATATTAGTTACTTTCCTGTTGCGGTGACAAAATACTTGATACAATTTAATGAGGAGAGGTTTATTTTTAGTCACCATTTCATAGGATTCAATCTCTGGTTGGTTGCCTCCAAGGTAGAAATGTCATGGTGGAAGAAATGTCATGGTGGAGAAAAGTTGTTCAATCCAAGGCAGCCAGGAAGCAGAGAGAGAAGGAAAGGTAGAAAAGGAGCTATACTTTCCAAAGGCAAACTGCAGTGAGTCACCTCCTCCAACAGACACCAACTCCCAACATTACAGTAATATCTGAATTCATCTCATCAATAGATTAATTCACTGATGAATATGATTTCCCCATGATCTAAATCACTTTCCAAAAAATATCGCCTTTGAGCACATTAGACTTTGAGGGGATATTTTAGATTCAAACCATAACAACAGTTAAGAGAATTAAAACAAGCCACAGATTTGAAGACAGCATTTGCAAAAACACATTTGATAAAAGAATGTTATTCAAAATATAGAGAGAATTCTTAAAGTTCAACAATATGAACACAATCTGGTAGAATATTGAGCAGAGAACTTAACATATACCTTACCAAAGAGGTTAGACAGACAATAAATAAGCATATAAAAAGATTCTCTACATCAAATATCATGAGGAAAATCCAGATTAAAACAGTGAGATATCACTGCCCACCTATTGTATTGGCCAAAGTCCAGAACAATGATAGCAGCCAAATGCTGGCAAAAGTGTGGAGTAATGGAAACTGTCATTCATTACTGGTGAAAATGCAAAATGGTACAGTCCACTTTGGAAGACATTTTTGAAATTTCTTACAAAGCTCAACATACTTTTATCACACAATCTGGCAGTAATGCTTCTTGGTATTTATCCAAATGAATTAAAATCTATCCACACCAAATGGCTTTACAAGGATATTTATTCCAGTTTTACTCATAATTATAAAATTTTGGAGGAAACTAAGATGTCTTTCAGTAGAAAAATAGCTAAATGAGCTTGCACATCTAAACAATGGAATATTGTTTAGAACTAAAAACAAGTCAGCATCAAGCCATGAAGGGACATGAAGGAAACTTCAGTGCATATTACTGGGTGAAAAAAGCCAATCCAAAAAGCCTACGTGCTGTATGATTTCAACCATATGATAATCTGGAAAAGTAAAAAATATTGGGGACAGCTAAATAGGTTACATAGTAGTAAAGTTAGTGGTGAGGTGCAGGATGAATAGAATACAGAGATTTCCTAAAATAGTAAAACTACTCTATAATATAATGATAGTAAATACTTGTCATTATACATTTGTCTAAATCCATACATTGGACAACACCAAGTGAACCCTAATATAAACTGTGGGCTCTGGGTGAAGATATGTCCGTGTGGGTGCAGTGATCGTAAAGATCACTTCGGTGGGGGATGTTGATCGTGGAGGAGGCTGTGTGTGGGCAGGTGATGTATGCACCTTCTGTTATAAATGTTAGAAATCTGAGTAAAATCCATGTCAATAAAATAAATTATCAATGGAAGCCACTGAGGTCTGGAAGTATAAATCCTGTTAAATTTTGAGCATTGCCTTACTTTGTCAGCTGGTCCATAACTACAAAGAACATGCCATTTGATGAATTTCATTTTCAGATAAGGCTACAAAGCTAAATATGATACGTGAGAGATCATATATCCAAACAAATATGGAAATGCTGCCAGTTTTCTTTGGAATCACTTTCATCCTCATCATTGTGTTTGCACTATTGCAAATTCAGACAAGGTCTTTTTCTTAACACAAAAATCAATGAAAACGTGTTTAAGCCAAGTTACATAAAACTTAGTAACATAGATAAAATTTCTATAGCTTAGCTAATCATGTTGAATTATAAATTTAAAAACAAGTTTGATTTATAGTGACTATATAAATAATCAGTTTGACAATATATAAATGATCACATTTTAAATATTTTATTCCCTTCTGGATTATAGTTGAGAAACCAAATTTCGAATATAGCCTGTTGAAACATCTATTTTTCATGAATAATGTACACCTTAGAAGACATGAAATTCAATCACATGGAAGTGAACGAAACAGCCCACTTGGTCTACACTATGTCCAAATGCATTGTCCACTAATCATTTTTTTTAATGTCATAACAAAATCAATATGCCTTAGAAGTTCCTGAAAATAGAGTTATTTTATTTTATATAGAGCTTTTCATTTTGAAACAGGGTTACAGAGTTTTACTAAGTCACTAAGTTATTCAGCCTGGGCTCGAATCTTTTCATAAGGATATCATACAAGAGGATATTTAGGGCTGACTCTGATCAACTAGGATTGAACTAATTATATCTGCAAAGGTAAGTTCACATTCTGAAATTCTGGGAAGATATGAGTTTGGGGAGGAGAACATTATAACACATATAACAGCATTCGGTGGACATTATAAAATCACCAGTATCTACAGCATTCATTGATCTAACTCCTCCCTTGCTTTCAAAGATGTTTTCTTCTTTTCATTAAGTATTCAAAGGTCTAATGTACTTGATGTATATTTTTTAAATTCCATTAAATTGGTCATTGTCTTAATACTTTTTCTGTTGCTGAGACAAAATACCTAAGTTAAATGAGGAAAGGTTTATTTAGCTCACAGTTTGTAGAGGTTTCAGTCCATAGTCAGTTGGCTCCAAGGCGGGGTGGCTTGGTAGAGGAGCATCACAGAGGAGAAAAAGTCCATTGCAAAGCAGGGAAGGCAGAAGGCAGCTAGCAGTGAAGGGGCAAGCAGCAAATGACAAGGACTAAGTGGCAAGTGACCCCAGCAATCTTCTAAATATCCCTTATTTTCTATCCAGGCTACCTGCCCCTAGGGTGGGCTGTCCCATCATCCACACTTAGAACTATGCCAAACCAAGCAGTGGACTAATTTAGCAATCATGCACCCTTGATCCCAGCATCACACACTCTAGATCCAGCCACCTCTGAAGAGCTCCACCTATGACCACATGAGGCTTTGGGGGACATCTAGACACAGCCATAACAGACATTTGCTTTCTTATTGTTGTGTCTTGTTTCTTTTAGTCAGTGAACATCTTTCTTGGAGTTAGAATCCTCATAGATCTCTAGTATTATCTGTCCCATACTATGTACTATATTACACATGAGATTAAAAAATGAAACTTGACATTCACCAATAAAAAACAATAATAAAATGTAGTCTATTATTTAAAATGGTCATACTTCTTCTCTCACCTTTTTCTGATGTACCTGTTGCCACACGATTGTGTCCCCTACTCCTTCATCTTCTAAGACTCATCCTTACCATTAATATCATTATTAATGGTAATTAATATTATTTTTATTTTTTTGGCACCGGGGATCGAACTCGGGACCTTGCGCTTAGAAGGCAGGCAGCGAACCACTGAGCTAAATCCCTGGCCCCTTGCCATCAATATTAATATAAGCCATTTCAGCTCCCTGCAGTTCTAGGGTTGCTTATGTGCTTTGCTTCTTAACTCTTTCTGTGAGCCCTAGGTCTCAGTTCTGGGATTTTATGTCTCCTGACTGCTGTCCTATTTTGATACAGATTGGGCCCAAACATGGTTGTAACCAGAGCATAATCAAAGCAAAGGCACAGGCAGGGGAGAGCAGGACAGGGCCATGACACATATCCAAATCTAAAACCTTACAAATGTTTTTTTTAACAGTCCATTTTAAGTGAGTTTGACTATTGTACCAAAAGCAGCATGGCTGTGGCATAAAAACAAGCATATTAACCAATAGAACAGGAGAGATCAGAAACAAATCCATGCATTCAAGTTCAAATGATTTTTAGCAAAGGTGTTAGAACGCACCATGGACAAATTATCTTTACAATAAGCAGTGCTATGAAAATTGGATATCCTCATATGAAGGAGTGAAATTAGATTTTTATTACATGCTGCAGAAAAAAATCAACTCAAAACAATTGAGTACTTTTATATAAGACCTGAGACTCTAGAACCATCCAAGGAAAATGTAGGGCAAATCTCTGTAACGTTGGCCCAGGTAATGATTTTTTTATATAATCTCAAAAATACAGGCAATAAAGTAAAAAAATAGACAAATGGAATTGCACCAAACTAAAAGGCTTCTTTACAGCAAATTAAAGAATTAACAAAAACAGACAACCCATGGAGTGGGGGGAAACATTTTCAAACCATTTATCTGAATTTGCCTGTTCTTAGATTGTCCAAAATATCCTTAACTTCCCTTAAGTTTTGTTACTTGGTTGGTAAAACAACTGAGTTACTAGAATTCAAATGTCCTTTAAAAGAGTCACATGTTATAATTTTATGGAGTAAAATTGATCAGGAAATCAGCCAAATTATGGTAGGCAAAATAATTTTCTTATATGGAATGGATTAAAGGCTAAAATAGGTTGCTGGAGGAGTCTTAAATTGTCCATTTGAAAGTCTTTAAAAAGTGTCTATAACCTCATTTATCTATGATTTAATATAAATCCCACCCAAATATGTCAGATTTTAAGATTAAGTCTCTGATCTTAAATTTATTACTTTACTCATTGTTCTAATTTCATTTTGGAACATGAAGAGAATTTGCTAACATGTTTGAACACATTAGAAATTTCTAACTTTCAATGTGATTAGAGTTGGTGGAATCTAGTCATATCATTATTTGGGGGATAATAGCATTATTTTAAATCTAGAAGTATAACAGCATTTGTGATTTTACCTATTCTGATCAAACTAGTAGAAAAATACCCATTAATAACTTTATTGATGATTTCATCACAGAATGGGTCTTTTCATGCCATAAAATTTAGGCCTAGAGGCTGATGTGGTAGAATGCTGGTATTCTTGATGTTAATAGGCTTGTTCAACACAAAACATCGTAAGTATAATTAATTTAAATAATTCAAAAGAAGAATAGTTTTTATTTCCTTGTCTCTACTTGTTTTCTGTTCTGTGATAACTGACTCTTCACTCACTCATAAAAACATCAGGTTCATAAAAACAAATACCTTTAATCTTTACCTTCAATTTCTTCTTGTTTAATTTGTCTTGAGAGATGAAACCAAGCAAATAACAGTAAGCTGAAAAAAATGATTTGAAAATGAACTTCCCAAATTAAGAGCTGCTCCATGAAATTAGGTTCACTATGTGTTTAAACAAAGTCATGATTCATTAACTATGATCTTTAACAATCAAATAAACAAAAACCACGCTCTACAAGGCATCCATTAGCACATTGAAGTGCATAAATCACTAACCATGTGACTCAGGGCTTAACCATTTGCCAAACAGCTGTTTTCGCACTTCAAATAATGAAGAGAAAAAACAGCTGAAGCCAATTAGTGGCTAAGCATTCATTTCCAAATATCTGAGACAGTTGAGTGGTTTATTTTTCAGGCCAGATATGTTGTCACTCAGATCCAAGAAAGAAAGCTCCTTTCTCAAAGAGAAAAATTGAGGGTTTTACATTAACCCTTGTTTGTATTGGGCTGTCCTCCAAAGAGCAAGCATAGAAACAAACAAACAAACCAACCAACAAACATCTAATTAAGATCTAGTATCCTTGAAAGCTGTGCAGTGAATTATTTATTTAGAATGACTTGTTTCTTTGCTTATGGAATATTTTAAGCATCATGAGGACTAGGGAATGTGAACATAAAATTCTAGTGCAAAGCAAAATATCTAATTTAAGGCAGAAATTGTGTTTACAAAGTAGAAATTATCAAAAAGAAAGAAATTATAGAAAAGACAGCAGAGTCTATATGTTTGGATGCTGAAAGATCTGTTCTCACTGGGGGAAAACCTAAACACATTTAACTTTAGGTCGAAGTCCACAGTACTGTCTGCAAAATAACGTACTCATTTTTAGTGGGAATTCTTCAATAAAGCATATTATGTAGCTTCCTCTGCTACAATAAGGACATAATCTGGAACTTCATTTGCTTTCTCAGTTTTAAAAACTAAATTAATTAACATCAATTACCAGTAAAATTTATGACACATGATTGATTTTTCCTGAAAAGTATCATCACCAAGGAAAATACCAAAACACAATATTCTGAGATCAGGCGAGAACAGGTGCATTCAGGGTGGTGTGGCTGTAGACAAAATTAATCTTTCTTTAAAGAATGCCTTGCTATAGACAGAAAAGAAAAACAGGCACTGCAGTTAGATCAGCTGCATTTTAACTGGGCCACTTACTATTTAGGCAATGATAACTTCAAATTCTTCTAAACCTAATTATTTCCTCTTCATAGCCTTATATGTTTGTGTTATGAAATTTAAACAAGCTTTTTATTTTTGATGAAGTTAAAATATTATAACATACATTTTACCCACAGCTCAAATCTTGCCTAACAAAAGGTGTAAATATATATTTTTTAAATTATTGAAACTTTCTTGTTGTAAAATGAGCATTCAAAGAAAATAGTAGCTATTTTCATCATTGATCATTAATTAAGTAATGGATTTTCTGGATAACACTGGGCCTTTATAATTGGAAAATAATGAGTTGATCATTTAATAAAGTTCCAAGAAGTTTAATTTTCTAGGAAAAGACATAATTTTGCTTTTTGGGAGGAAACTGTATATCTGGAGCTATTTCAATAACTATGCTGACTTAAAAGTAGTACCTACTGTTATCCTTGAAAGAATTTAAGAATGGTGCAAAAGAGAAGGGGATCAAAAGATGGAAGGAAGGGACGGAAAGGGAACAAAAATAGGAGTTAATATGTGTTATGTACATGTGCCAACTCTGCACAAGGAATGTAAATGTTATGTACCACAAACACGCATTAGTAAATTTTTTAAAATACAGTTGTTTTAGGAAAAAAATTACCTATTATATTGTGTTAGAGTAGCTTGTGCTGGTGGAAGACTAGGGAAAATACTTCTTCAAAATATAGAGGTATGGTATCTACACCAAGACTGGACAGTGTCGTCGGCAATGATTCTAAGAGGGATAGAACTCATGGAAGAAATAGAAAAACATAACTTTGAGGGGAAACATGGGCATAAAAACTGAGTTTCTGGTGTGAGAGCGATGGTGGTGGTCAATCCTAATGGGAGAAGGCAGGTATGCTATCACTAGAGCATCGCAAACAAACCTGCAATAGGAAGAAAAATTAATCTTATCAGACTGTGTGAGAAGGTCAGGGGCCAAGGAGCCCAGGGAAGAGCCTCAGGATACTTAAAACACTGGGCAACCATGTCTCATTCCCTAACACAAGAGCGTGAATTGCTGCTTCGCTGAACCTTGGCAGTGATGACTGTCTACCATAAAAAAGAAAATCCTGGCCACACATTTAAGTTTGGATATACTCTGAGAACACCGTGTAGGTTTGAATGTTCTGACCCTGCTTTATTCCTGTGATGAGTTATATTTCTTGACAAACTTTTATTCCTTCTCAGATATGGGAAAACTATGCTTAGTGTAATCTGGAGGCTCAGAACAGTTGAGCAAATTTTAATCCAGTTCAGTTATCAAATCATTTGCTCTCTAACTGTAAATCTCCTCCTCAGAGCTTTCTTACTTTTCTACCATATTTTTCTCTTTTTCCTCTGGTTTCTATTTTCATTCCACAGTGTTCATGTATAGCGGTTATTACATGTGAGGAGTGCATAGCTCATTTGCGCTGCCTCATGGCTGTGGCCACCCCTGTGCTGAGTAAGTTCTCATTGAGTAGGGTGAATGCTGGGGCAGGGAAGAGGCAGCTGTGGACACAGAGGGTTCACTGCTGTCACAGCTGGTGGTGTGAGGCAACTCATGATATCTACTTCTGCTCAAATTCACATTTTTGAATATTGCTAAAAATGAAGATACTTCTAGCTTTTTCTTGTATCTATTTTGTTCTCAAGACTTTTTTCTTTTGTCTTTTCATCCACTGTGGATTTCAGGTTTTCATTTTCAATTTGCGTCAGAATTTGATATGGAAAGGATATTACCAAGCAATGTCTGGTAAATGCTTCATCCATAGTTTTGTTTATCCTCTAAATTTATGTTTTGACATGTGGAGCATCTTATTTACTTTATTACTTTTAAATTTTGAAGGCATTTTTTATTAAGTATATAACAAAATATAATTCAGGGACTTTTACATTTTCCAGATGAAGAAAACATTATTTTTCAAAATTTACAATGCAAAAAAAGATTGAGGAAAATATTCTTTCTTTTCTTTGGTACTGGGGATCGAACTCAGGACCTTGCTCTTGCAAGGCAGGCATGGTGCCACGAGCTAAATCCCTGGCAAAAATATTCTTATTTAAGTAGCAGACAGTGGATAAATACTACCATAGTATATTAAATAATTCATTCAAATTATAAGATAAATACAAAATCATTGTAAAA
>NW_004624856.1:6175847-6193905 GCF_000247695.1 Heterocephalus glaber | reverse complement strand
ATAACAAAAAAATGTGATTTTTATAATAATCATAATTCCAATAGTCTTTATTGCATTCATTGGTTGTTATTTGTATAAATAATTTCCAATTGATGTGAAAAAATTAAATCTTTCCACAAAATTAAAAGATAATCTAAGCTTAAGAAAGAATGGTTCATTTATAAGATAATGTTTTCCTTGTTTAGGGTACTCATATTTGTTGAAAAGATTTTCATAAGGGCTTTGTTCTTGTTAATTTTTAGAGGAGAATAATGGCTAAAAATCACTAGAAAAGCAGTATAAAACATATGGATATTTTCCAATATGAATAATGAATACATCTCTTGATATGAAAATTCATTTGAGAAATATATGCCATAAACACGATTGAATTATTTATGGTGTTAGCTATAATAAAAACAAATAGAACTCATTAATTGTGTTACGGTAAATTATTTAGCACATCATTTTCAACAGTAAGATAGAATTCTGTATGTCTACTAAAATATTCTAAAATAATAATTGTAAAATTGACAGAAGTAGAAATTATGCTAGCAATGTTGTACTTATTATCTTTCCATTACTATATCACTTTCTGAATGTAAATAATCTTACAGAGAGGGAAGGTTTATTCTGGCTCATATTTTCAAAACCTTTAGTCCTTGACTGATTGTCTCCACTGCTTTGTGCCTGTAGTGTCACACTTTGGCAAACAAGCCTTTTACACATTAGCCTTTGGGGGACATTTCATATCCACACTATAGCAAATTTCAAGTAAAAATATCAAATATAGGGCCAGAGATTTAGCTCAGTGGTTCTGCCACCTGCCTAGCAAGCGCAAGGTCCTGAGTTCAATCCCTGGTACTAAAAAAAAAAAAAATCAAATATAAAATGAAATGTGCAGTCTATTGAACTATGTAAAAATGTGTTTATGTAAAAAGCATTGTTAACAAAAATACTTGTACTTAGTTAAGAATTACATTTTATTGCATTTGCTTTTAATTTCTTCTATTTAGTTTAATTTGTATTTTGCAAATAATTAGTAAAAAATTGTCTAAACATTTTTATCAGTACATGTTTGAATTATATGATGATTGTGTTTATCATGGGGCCTTGGTACACATACATAATACAACCTAATTCTTTTTACTCCCCCCTTTCCTTTTCTCCCTTTGTGCTTCCTCCACTTCTTGGTCCCTTCCCATTTACAAACGATATATCTCATCATTTCTTATTAGTTATCTTATATTTCACTGTTTAAATTAGTTATACTCCTAGGTTTCTCATAAAAGAGAAGTCATGCAGTATTTACGCCTGTATGTCTGATTTATTTCACTTCACAGTGTTGACTCAAGGCTCAGTAAGTCACGAGTATATAACGTGTGTGTTGCACTGGGAGTGCAGTATTCTCAGACACTTGTCTAGGTGTTTCCTTCAGGAATCAACATCTTTCACTGGACAATTTCCTCATCTTTGCCAGAAAGTCCTTATAACCAAACTATTAGTATTTAGAATTCACTGCACTATTTAGCTTAATTTTGTAAAAATTTTTCATGAGTTCTTTCTCCTTTGTTAGAGCAGACACCTTTTGTGCATTTCAATGTGCATTTGAAGATTGGGAGAGACTTGTGTGGGATTCTTGTTTTGGTGGTTGCATTTGAGGATAAAAGCTTCAAAACAAGATTCTTTGTTTGAAAAATTTTCTTTTGGATTCCAGTAAAAAGGCAGAGAAATGATCAAAATAGCATCCCACAAGCATCTTTGGCAAGACTAAACTGTGTTGAAGATTTTTTTATTCTCAGAATTTGGCATTTGTTGAAAAGCTTTGCAAAGACAGTGGATATATTACATGCAGCAATTCTTTCAACTCTGAGTCGTATAAAATTAAACCATTGAGCCTGATTTTCTGACCTCTGGACTGGTTTTGAGGCGACATGAGAATCTATGAAATCTTTTCACATCCTCTTCCACTGGCCCCACTGAGGAAGAGACTTCTTCCAAATATAGCACTAGGGAATTTTTTTGTGATGTGATAAAATTATACCATGAATAAAATTTCATAAGTCACTTTAAAGTTACTATTATTTAAAACAAAATGACAATAGTCATTAGTTTTTCTTGAAAGAGAAGGATTAAGAAATGTATATGGCTCCTTTCAGTAGGCCTGCTTTTGACTCTCCTCACTGGCTTTACTTTGAAGGCATTTCTCAAGGCTGAGCTTTTTTGATTTATGGTCACTTGAAGTGATATCTAAAGCACCTCTTTTGTTCTATTTCCTCTTTAGCTGCCAACTCTCGCAATACAGTCTATTATTCTGGAATTGGTTTCGTTATGCTTGAAAGGAAGCTTGGTTTATTTGGTTTCAGAGTTTCTCAGATCTGGAATGTGTGTGTGTGTGTGTGTGTGTGTGTGTGTGTGTGTGTTTTACAAATATAGAGAGAGCTGATTTATTCTTTGCAAAACTATTTTCCAACTTGTCTGAATCCTATACTGTGTCATATTTTATCTTTTTGTTAAATATACTTCAAAAAATGTCACTCCAATGGAAAAACTGGAAGCCTTTGTAAATGTATTTAAAATTTTTAAATTATAAAGAAAATTTTTTTTGCAGTACTGGGAATATAATCTAGGGCCTCACCCATGATAGACAAGCACTATACCCCTGAGCTGTGTCCTCCAGCCCCCTAATTGATGATTATTCCACTAGGTTTCTATGTACTGTGATTATGTTTTTATGTAGTTTTACACAAAATTAATCTAAATATAATTATTTTCCCAACCAAATATGTAGGTACAGTTGCTTCATTTCTTTCTTTCTTTCTTTTTTTTTTGGTACCCGGGGATCAAACTTGGAACCTTGTGCTTGAGAGGCAGGCAATGGAACCATTGAGCTAAATCCCTGGCTAATTTCTTTATATTTCTTTTAATGTTTTGTAGTCTAACAATATATTGAGAAGAATAGTACTTTAATATGAATTCTAAGAATAAAAAAGCCTCATTTGTTTCTTGTTAGATACCTATGTGACCAGCAGTCACAGTCTGTGCTTGAGGCTTTTATTCTTTAATGGCCTTGAGGCCACTTCTAGAATAAGCAGGAGAAATCATTCAGTGAATAACCTCCCATCTTTGGAGCATACTGACCTATATGTCTTCAAAATAATATTTATTGTCAGATATTCAGCAATTCAAGATGACAGAACAGAGGCACCCAGGGCTTGTCTTGTCCTCTACAAAGAAATACCAAAGTAACAGATGCTTAGGTGCATCTTGAAGTCAGTGATTGTGGGGAAGCACTAAGATTCAGCAAGAGAAACTGAAATCTTTTAAGATTCAGAGGCCTGCATTGCAATAGAGACAGAGAAACAAAACATCCAGCATTTGCTACCCTAGCTCCATGGCCAAGAGAGAAGGAGTTTCCCCTTTGCAGAAGTAAAGATGAGAGAGTTCCCCCAAACTGTATGAATGTGGATGCCAGAAATCCTAGCTACCAGGAAATGTCACAATCCTCAGAGATTTCCAGCCCACTTACATTAAGTAATATGAAATCTCTACAGTAGCTCTGTGAATTAGCTTTCCTTGCAGGACATTAAACACCCACAATTTTTAAAAAGGAAAGGTTTAATTTGGCTCATGTTTTAATGGAATTCAGTCCATTGTGAGATGGCTTCAAGAAGAAACCATGGCAGAGGATGCAGCAGAGCAAAGCTGCTTAGTTCATGGTGACCAGGAAGCAGAGTAAGGAAACAGTGTTATAGAGGAAGAGGCAAGGGAATCACACAGTATTGAAGGTCCCACTTCCGTGAGCCACCCAGATACACTTAGAAGTGCGCTCCGTCAGTTTACTAGGTGGCTCCCTAAACCAATCAAGCAGACACCTCAGGCCAGTGACTACATACCTTTTCATGTAAACTTCACACCCAACATATATGTCTTTTCTTTTTTTCCAGTACCAGGGATCAAACTCAGGTCCTTGCGCTTGCAAGGCAGGCACAGTGCCACTGAGCTAAATCCCCAGCCCCAACATATATATCTTAAACCATACTTAATCTCCAAATAAAGACAACAGCACATTCATATTTCTATCTAGCATAATAGAGCTATCTTGGATACACCTGGAAACACAACAATACCTTTCCTAAAGTCTCAACAGTTCTGGGATTTTTCAAAGTTCCAAGTCAAAGTGTCTTCTGAGATTCAAGGAAAACATTTAGCCATAAAACTCTAAATATCAAAAATAAATCACATAATCTCAAGGTACAATAGTATGGGCATACAATCCCATTCCAAAGAGCCAATCAAAAGAATCAGACCAAAGTTAGACTGAAACTTGGAAGGGCAGACATTAAGTGCCGTAACTCCATATCTGTGTAGCATCTGGGCACACAGTGGTAAAAATATGAGTACTAGTGAGCTTAGGTGCCCGACCCTATGACTTTGCTAGTTGCAGCCTGCCTTAGCTACTCTCTTCATCACTGAGACACAATACCCAACATCCTCAATTTAAAGGAGAAAAGGGTTGTTTTGGCTCACAGTTTGTAGAGATTTCAGTCCCTAGTCAGGTGCCTCTGAGGCAGGGTGGCATGGAGAGGGACATAGCAGAGGAGAAACAGCTCATGGCATGGTGATGAGAAGGAGACAGAGATCATGATGGAAGGAAATATGTCCTTCTGGCCACAAGAAATGGCCCATATCCTTCAACCCAGGTTCACTTCTCAACATCATGATTAACTATAAATTCATAATGGAGAGTAATCCAGTGATGAGTATCACATCCCCATGATCCACTCACCTCCAACAAGCCCACCTATGAGCACATGAGGCTTTGGGAGGACATGGAGATATGAGCCATAATTCAGCCCATAAGTCCTCTTTCTTGGGGTTGCTCCACTCACAGCCTACAGCTTTCCTCAGCAAACATTCCACATTTCTAGCACTTCAAATTCCTGGAGTCTCCAGTGCAATTTAAGCTTTATTCCCACAGATTCACACACTTTCCTCTCAAGGGCTCCTTACCTGGATTCCCAGGCCTTCCTTTGCAATCTGTCTAGCTCTGACCCCACAGCTCTTATATTTTCCATACCTTTAAAGCAACCCTCACATGAACAATGCTAAGGTCAGCTGTCAGTGAGAGCACTAGGCAGTCCTCCTTGGATTATGGAACCAGTGGCCTCCGAATGCCTGGATGGCTGATCACAGTGAAATGATTCCCAGGAACCAGTTCCCTAGGAGTCTGTTCTCCAGCAGGGGTCCCAGGGACTCTCTTCCCAGGTGAAAGGGTTAGTTACACTTTTCTAACTTTGAGCCTGCAGTGAGTGGGGTCTTGCTGATTTTTGAGATGCACTCAACACATCTTTCTTCTTGTCCTTGTACTAAATATCCCATTTATTTTTAATGGTGCTAATACATTCAGCAAACACACCTCCTTTGGTTCCAACTTTATACATTGTTCCTTTTGGGCCCAAACTTAAGTTTTATTTTTTCTGCTCTGCCATTTGTCCTGGATTCTCACTGCAAATCTGCTAAAAGCAGCCAGTAATGGCCACAGCACAGCTGAAATGTTGGGCTGTCTTGCTCTTCCTTCTGACAGATTAATTAGCTCACTGTTCTTAATCTCAATCTCCTGCAAAGTCATAGGACATGGGAAAAATGTATGCAAATTTTCTTCCAGAGTGTAATAAAATGGCCCCTAGTCCAAGAGCCAGTTGAATCCCTGTTCCCAACTAAAATCTTGGAGTGTGGCTTTTACTGTCTATATTCCTATTAGCCTTCATCTGGTCCTTTGAGATCCCCACAGAATCATCCATCAGTCTATGTTTGAAACATTCCTGGCTTTCTCTGGCCTTCATCTCCATCCCTTTCCAATCTTTTCCTGCAAACCAGTTCCAAAGGCTTCTAAATCATACAATCAGGTACAGTCACAGCAACAACCTCATTTTTTCCAGTACCAATTTTCTGTATTTCTCAACTTTCCTGTCTCTAGGACAAAATACCTGATGCTTACAATTTAAAAGAGGAGATACTTAAATTAGGTCACATTTTAAGGGGATTAAGCCATTATCGGCTGGCTCTGAGTCAGCAACATCATGGGATAAGGGCATGACAGACCAAAGCTGCTTGGTTCATGGTTTCCAGGAACCAATGCCAGACAGGAACAAGACATACACACCAAAACCACTATTCCATGATTCACCCAGACATACCTAGAACTGTGTTCCACTAAGCTCCCAGGCAGATCTCAAAGCTAATCAGGAGTCACATTTTGCTTTGCAAAAGAATCTTAGGTCATCTCCCAGTGAGGGTCTGGGATGCTGCAGCCAGGATCCATCTTGAGATATGAGCTGGTATCTGAGTGTTAATTGCTCTAGATGTCAGAAACCCTTGCATATTCCCATCTGTGGGACTTCACAAGCATTGCATGTCACTGGGCCTCAGGTTAGGTGACTTGCAAACACAACTTGACACACCAAAGTGATTGCAACCTAGTCTTCTGGAATCCTTACACTCTAGGAAATGAGTGTTGGAACACAGAGGAAGAATGCCTTTGAGGACCAAGAGATTAGGGCACTTGCCTTCTGAGTCCAGAGGCGTGGCCTCTGTGTGGATTCACATCCATTCCTGATCTGAACGTAGGCACCAACCAGTCCCTGATGCCTCTCTAGTAGGCCCTGTCCATGTACAAGGCAAAGAGGGAACATCATAATTCTCACTGCTGTCTAGTGCACAATGCTGTTCTGAGGGGACCTTGAGAACCCATGACTTCTGTTCTCACACCACATTCTGGGTCATGTGACAGATGAAAGAATTGGAGGAAACCCTGAGTACTGCTAGGCCCCACCCTTTGATGAACACAACCACTGGCAGAGGTATGACCCTTTGGTCATAGCCCTCTGACTCTCAAAACAATAAACTGAGTACATATTTGGCTCAAGAGAAACTCTCTTGTCTTCCATTTATTTGGCCTTGATTCAGTTGCTCCTAGTCAAAGAGAGATAATCAATGTCACTTCTCATCCTGTCTGAGTTAGGGATAAAGCTGGTACTGATCAATAAAGAGGCCCAAACAATACTATGATTTAAGAACTTTGACGTTTTCTCCCATCTCATATAATAGTTCTTGAGTGAACTTTTCAGGTGGGTGATTACTGTGCCCATATAGTAATTCAGACAATCAGTCCAGTGTGGTATTTGCTGTCTTCAGCAGATGGTTTGCAAGACGGTTGCAGTCATTGCCGTTCCACTGACTGAAAAAGAAACTTGGTAGTAAGTGAACCAGAAAATGCACACTTGTTTCTACTCACCTTTAATGTATCAAGGAGAGTCTCAAGGCCATCGTCACCTGAAGATGAGTGAGAATTACCACTCTACTTGGGAAAAAGAGGTGAGACACTTTCCAAGTACAACTCCTATTACGGAGTAAGGGAGGAGTGAATTTTTTGACAGCTGGTCATGTCATTTATGCCCTATAAATCCAGGACCACTTCAGTACCCTAAATCAAGTATTATTTTTATTTTACTAGGAATGATTGCTCACTATATGAATGGGCATATCTCTTCTTTAAGCTACAGCCTCGATGCTCAGAAATGAACAAAATAGCCTGATGATTTATTCCACCCAGTAAGCTTATCATATATCCTAACATCTTGGATAGTCCTAGATCCCCCCCACTGTCAAAACCAATAGAGTAGCCCATTTTACTCTGGTCTGCAGAGCAAATTAAATAGTTACTCTAGCTATCAGAGAGCAAGCAAATTACTTGGAACCATCACAATGGAGTCTGCACAGCAAGTTTTGAGCATAGTTTGTAGAATTAGAATTTAAATTCTATTCCAAATTTCGAAGATCTCTATGAGACCATAAAGATGCAGTTATGTATTTCCTTGGTATTCAGTGTAGGTTAAGAAATGATGGTCTCTTAAGCATTTCCTATGTATATGTATTGTTGCTTTTCCACAAATACTATTGATTTTTCTTAAAAATGGTTTTGAACAGCTTATTTTCATATCACCATAGTTTTCCTTCAGTAAGCGTTAGATGAAAGTGTATGTTTCAGTGCTTTTCCACCTTTATTCACATCCTGATTCAGTCTATGGTCTCCTCATGAAGCATAAATTAATATATAAAATGACCTTCAGAGAGTGGATATATGTAAAAGATAGGCAGATTATGATTTATGCTTAAATGGAAGGCACTAATTAAAACTCAGAGAAATGTACAAAAATTTAACTTTTATTTATAATATTATCTTTTTCGTGGCTATTGCAGCATTTATTACCATAAAAATCTTTGGAAAGACCACCTTTTAGCTTTTAAAAAGTTTGATAACGTATGGTAATTTTCCCCTTGTTACTCAATGAATGTATTTTTTAAATGTTGTAATATTAACAAATGAGCATAAGTCTATTTAGCACTGAGCTGAAAAACAGCAAAACTTTTCCAAATATGTGAAAAAATATTTACTTCATAATTTAAGCATATAAAACTAAAGGATGATTTAATACAAAACTTAGATACCTTGCTAGCACTTATCTTTAATAATCTGAATTTTAATTACAAATTGTGATTTTTAATATATATTATGGAGCTCTTTTTACATTTGAACTTCATAAAAAATCCTATCATTACTAGAAAAATTGACAAGGAAGAAATGGAATAAAGAAAAAATTAAACAGTGTTGTGGCTCTATGATTAAAACTAGATCCTCACCCAGAATTTCAAGTTTTCTTCCAAATCCCAATATAACTAGCATTCACACTTCAGAAATAAGTGCCTAGAGAAAATTTATTTTCCATCAGAAAATGCCTTCTATTCAGGAAGATGCTTCTGCTACAAAGTAAATTAGTCATATTGGAGGATGTTAGTATATAGAGCTCGGGATAATTTATTCAGCCGTTGGCATTCAAACTTAGAGTAACATAAGTGAAATATACATCAGTAAAGCTGTTTGTGCTCACCACTGACAGCATAGAATTGCTCTGAATAATATTTCTATGGGACTTTTTCCATTGGCAGAGCCAGGTTTTGGTATGTACCAGAGTGGGGCACAAGATTAAAGAACATGTGGACACAACTGAGTCCCAGGGACTTCAAAGTGTCCATTTGGTTATTAGATTCCTGTTAGCAAAATATAGCTGTAGTCATCATAAAGGTAGACATTTGCTATTAGGCTGGGCTCAGGAAAGTGTTAAGAAGAACAGTTTACAGAATTTATGGGCAGTCTCTATTTCTCACTTTAAATATGTCTGTGTCAGAGTGATTGCTCCCATTCATCAAAAGAACAATTTTCATAAATGAATTTACATGTGAGTGTTTGGAGCCCCGTGCCCATTTTATTCTACAACATATTTCAATGTATATGTGTTCTACCTCTCCAGGGCTATCACATTCTTTCTGGGTCAGAGGTCATGCTTGTCTGCCACTTGCTCGCATAATTCCTTTATGCTAGAAAAGGATGGCAACATCCTTTGATGTTGGGTGGCAACATCTGCCTTCTACTTACTGAAGGGTGCCTTTTTTCCATAACAGTACAACCAGGAGAAGTAATGTCCTCATACTAAAGGAGTTCTAAGATGGTTAGAAATCCTTTGAAAGAGTCCAATAACTCCAAAGGAATTTTAAATATATGAATAAAGTTTGATGAACCAAACTCAAATTTTAAATACTTAAAATATGCTTAGAATACTGTAGTTGACTGAAGTGAACCGGTGAGTGTATATGTGTGTATACTGTTATGGAGCCTGCTATTGTATTACTTACAACAGTGAACCTGGAGATATGCAGTGGTGACTGTGCTTCTCAGAGCTGTTTTTAGTGAAGCTACTCTAGAATGCTTTCTTACTAGAGGATGATTGAGAAACTAATAAAACAATTGTGCTAGGTACTACAATGGAAGCAGAACATTTTTTTTGTTTTCTGGGTGGGTTTTGTATTATTTTAACATTATTTTGTGTAGTGTGTTAGATGTCTCTATAATTTTATTCAGATGACTGGATAACCTGGAAAAGGTGTTTCTGCTACTGATGCTGCTAATATATATGTATGTTTTGGAAACTTCATGCTGTCAATTTTGGAAAAGTATTGTACAGAAATTAACAGCCATATTGGTCTAGAAACATTAAATTTATTTTTTCCCATTTGTACAGAGTTAAAACATTGCATTAAATATGCACTATCTAATCTACATGGGTTTGATTACAGGAACTAATAAAGTATTTTCTAAGTAATGAAAAAACTGAAATTGCAAAAAAGACCTCTTAAAAGGTCATAAGGTAGAATTTATTTCTGGGATATCACTGAGATTTCCATTCATTTAATAGATACTTTCAGATTACTTAACATGTGGTAAGTACTTTCTCAGTACTATGAATGCAAAAGTAAGACAAACAAGTTTCGTGTTTCCAGGGAGGTGTCTCTTCAGGTAGAAGGAGATACTTCAGATAATTTCAAAGTTACAAATGTGGGGGGTGATGAGAATTTTTTGGAAGTTGGTGGAGGCAGGTGAGCTGGGAAGGACTTTGAAAACTCAATGCCTGAGGTAAAGAAGAAACATTCAGATGAACAAAGACCCAGGAGTTCTCCAGCAGAAGGACATGAAAATGCAGTCTTCAAGGGCTGGGGAGGGAGGTGAAGTTGATGAACCAAAACTAGATATTATGTCTAGTGTTGGGCCTGGGAGCAGGGAAACAAAGGAAACTGAAAATATAGGCAGAGCCCGTAGGCTGTGGTCAGAAGCAACCATGCGCAGTTATTAGGAGCCCTCAGCGTTACCTTTGGAAGGGGAGCATCACACAGGGTGGAGTACAGAGAGCAGAGCAGATGCGTACAGCGCCACAACGTGGTCAGCCAACTCCACAGAATGGGGACTTCCTCTAGAGTGGTCCCTAGAAGCCTGACCTTGGGAGTAGCAGTTTTCCTCTGAGGAGAGCAGCTAGGAAGAGGCTGACGGGGGGCCTGACCTGGCAACATTTCAGGCAGACTGACATTGAGTCTTTCATTGCGAAAGGGAGATCTGGGCAAATGGATTTCATTTCAAGCAAAATGGAGAGCCACTACGGAGTACTAAAGGCTGAATGTTGCGGTCTGATTTACATTTTCATAGGATTGCTCTGGCTGTTGGTCTCTGGATTGTATGGAATGCAGGAGCAGAATCAGGGAAAGAAAGTATGTCATTTTTGAAATAAATGAAACGATAAGATTTTAACAAATTCGGAAGTGTGATATCAAGTCAAATAGGAGAACTAATGCTAGATGATTTAAATATTTGTTTTCTCATCTTCTTCTGAGAATTATTGAAGTGGAAAAAGTATTATAATTATTGTTGTAGTAGATGCACATGTGTGTGTATGTGTGTGAAGCAAACAGAGGTAGTTTAATTTTTCTATCTTTGTTCCTTATAAATAAACTGGAATATTTGGTGGATTCAGAAATTATTTATTATTTGATTACTAATATATTTTATCAGTGCCTATTAATTTACAAACTCCTGAGTTTCAGTGTGATATCTCCATATATATATATATATATATGTTTTGATTACATCCGTCACCACTACTGTCTCCCCCTTATTCCTCTCGTTTATTTACAGACTCCCTTCTGCTTTGATGTCATCTTTTTCAGCGTTCACATATTAGTATTATTTGTTTAACACGATAATCTCCCATCCATTTTCTTGCTAATAACACAGTTTTGTGTTTCTTTATGAATAAATAATACTCCATTGTGTAAATATGCCACATTTTCTTCATCCATTCATCTGCTGATGGACACTTAGGTTGGTTCCATATCTTGGCTACTGCAAAACATGCTGCAATAAACATAGCTATTCAACTATCCCTATGGTATGCTCACTTTAAACCCTTTGAATATATGCCAAGGAGAGGTATTGTTGGATCATATGGTAATTCAATTTTTAGGTTTTGAGGAGCCTCCATAGTGATTTCCAAAGTGGCTCTTGTCTTTTCTTCAATGTGTATTTTTGGCTCATTTGTCAAAAATCAGTTGGCTGTAGTAGCATGAGTTTGTTTCTGTGTCCTATATGCTACCCCATACATCTGTTTTTATGTCACTACATGCTGTTTTTGTTATTATGGCTGTGTAGTGTGATTTGAAATCAGATATTTGAACTACTCCAGTCCTAGTCTTTTGCTCAGGTTTCCTTTGGCTATTCTGGGTATTTTGCTTCCATGTAAATTTTAAGATTGTTTTTATAGTTATGTAAAGACTGTCATTGGGATTTGGATGGATATTGCATTAAATTTGCAGATCACTTTTGGTAATAGAACCATTTCAACAATACTAATTCTCAGATCCATGAACATGGGTGGTCCGTTGATCTTCTAGGGTCCTCGTCAATTTCTTTTTTCAGTGCTCTATAATTTCAATTTTAGTTTTTTTCACTTTGTTGGTTACACTTATCCCTAATATGTTATATTTTTGAAGTTATTGTGAATTCAATTGTTTTCCCAATTTCCATCTCAGTTCGTTCCAGTGATATATAGAATAGTTATTTTTTATGTTGTTGTTGATTAAAGTTTTTTGGCTTTAAAGTTGTTGCCTTTCAAATTTCTGAATGTGGAGTCTCAGTTCAGAGATTCATGGTCAGTCACACATGATAGACCCTCACAATGGACATTTATTTTCATTTCTTTGAAAGACCATCAGAATTTGTGTTTGGCTCACCTGTGTTCCTTGAAAAGTCCATGCTCATTGGCTGACTAACCTATGACAAAGGTGATAGTAGGTACAGCAAGTAAAAGTAGGAGGGGCATGTTCATAGTGATAAGAATGTTATCTTGACTGTGATATAGATACACAAATACACATGTGTGATAAACTGTTATGGAGCTGTACATATTCATTGTATTTATGTCAGTGACTTAGTTTTGATATTGCACTATGGTTAGAAAAATATAATCACTTGAAGAAACTAACATATCTGAAATGAACATGGGACCTCTCTGTACTATCTATCCAACTTTCTGTGAAAATATATCTCAAAATAAATAGTTTAACAAAGTGTCTTCTCTGTATGATGGAAATGCTAGAATTGCCACTGTACATTCTTATGTGAACATTACATCCACTCTAATGACTTAAACTACTGAAGGCAATTTAAGGACCTGAGAACCTGTATCTCATTCAGTCTTCTCTCCTGAGCACCAGACCACACAACTAGCTGATGTCCCGAGGGACACTTCAAACTCAACATGGCCAGTATTTAACCTCTTCCAAAAGCACAGAATTGATTTCATATTAAAAATAAACTTTGTGTATATAGTTTGCTTTCTCAAAACATTTAAATACTTGACTCTCACAACAACTATCTTAATTGTTTGGCAGGGGTACTATCCTAATTTAGGGGGTAAAGGAATCAAAGAGAGGTGTTTAGTAACTTGTCTGAGAACTATGGTTAATACTGTGATAAAATAAATATTAGGACCCATATTAAGACTCACTTATCCACCATTGCTTTTTATCAGCATACTATTATTGCCATCTCAAGTTGAAGGCATACTATTGCATTTATGATACAGCACAGGAAAGTAATTTATAATACACAGTGTGCTTACGTTTGTTTTTTAAAACACATGATTAAATAGTTCTCAAAGGTGACTGATATGAAACAGTTCTACATTCTTGGGCATTTTAAATGAGGCACTGAAATGTAGTGTTTCAGATACTCATTCAACAGTACTACTCTCATTTCATCTCTGCTTCTTTGTGCTTTAATTCCAAGTGATGTGGCACTTGATCAGACAAGGTATGGCATGCAATTTTTTACTTTCTTAGGGCTTTATGATCAAGGGAGAAATTAACATTCCTAGGCAGAAAAAAACTCTGAAAGACAAAGTCTCTGACATCTGTTTCCCTCATTTATGTGGATCTTTTAAGATCAGCTTATCTTTCTTGGCTCTTGGAGTCTTAAATTAAAAACATTGCTCTTATTTATATATGCTGCCATGATTTATACACTGTTAAAATGAGTATCAGATGGTTTATATTTTTGCCAAAGCAATAGCTCAAACAGGTAATTTTTTATCTTTTCATCTCAAAACCAATATGCTAAGCATAGGTGTCAAATAACATTGCTTAATTGCTTTAAGTACCTAGATATTTTAAAGACTTGATCTTAACAAAATCAATCTAAATTACATTGCAAAATATACAACCAACACATATTTATTTAGATATAGACACAGGAAGCTAAGAAGGGCCCCTCAACATGAAATTTAAGCAAAGATAAAATCTATTTTAAAGAGAAGCAGGTAACTGGAGAAAAAGGTACTACCAAAGAGAAGGGTACTTTGTATCCAGCAAATTAAAAAATGAGCTGTGCAACAATAATTAAGCAAATACCAAATATTTAAAAATGGCCTAGAGAAATTCTTTGTAAGAAACATTCACAGAAAATTCAAACCTGAAGAAGCACAATGAAATCCCCAGAGGTTACTGACAAATCTGGATTTCTAGGTTTATTCATGCTTCCTTAGATGAATGATTTGATGACATCAAGTCAGAAGGCACCAGACCCACCTCGTTCCTAGGTCCTCATTCCCACAGCAAATATGCTCCTGCTTCACTTGACTTAGTGAACAGCAAACAGACTCAACAAACTGGTATTCCTTTTTTTTGGTGAATGCCATATCTGATGTAAAGATGTTGTGTATGTATTAAAGGGGCATAGCTATCAAATAACATAGCTGTGAGTTTTTTTGTGTACTTCTATGTGGTAAATACCCAAAGTCTCATAAGTCATAAGATTTTTATGTTTGTTTGTTTTACACTATGTATAAATTGAAATTTATGAACATGAAACACTGCTGGAGTGGCCTTCCAAGAACGTAGTGAACATGTGACTAAATTAACTCTTCAAAGCAATGGTCTGCTCTTCCAGCTACCTTTTGCCACACTTTCTCAGAATGTCTCAACTCACCACAGATGTGATTCTTAATGACCTGGAATGCATCTTTTCCCCCTATATTATGAGACACTTGGATTGCATCTCAACATAACCTTATTAATTATTGAGGAGCTTTAATAAATAGCCTTCTTCCTCCTTCAAATGTAGTCCAGAATTTTTTTCTGTGGGGATAGTGGGAAGAGAATAAGAAGAGTGGGAAGGAGAGAGAAGGAAAAAAAGTAGCCACATTCTTGACCTTATACATTATGTAAAACACTTCTAGGAGTAGAAAGGGTGAGGATGTTACCTTGAGAAGAGAGTTGAAAGGAAGAGGGGAGACAAATGGTTCTAGCAAAATCACCTGGAGGGCCACCCTCAAACTTCTCCCACAAACATGAGTTATTTGTGATCTTGGGTATTGACTTAGTTCTGAACTGGGGGATGAATTGAAGAATATTTTATAAGTAAAGACAGTAGAACTTGAACATTCTTCACTTTCAGGTAATCTTGGTCCTGAACAACAGGCTACAAACTTGACAATGAAACTTTATTTCAAACTTCTTGATTTGGGAAAACATGATTTTTTTTCCCCCTTATGATGTAGAAGATTATGAGAACAATAAGGTAGATCAGGACCAAAAAAGAAACTAAAAGTAGCAAAGTAACTAACACATTTGAATGTCCTTAAGTTCTTGTAGTTAGGTAATTATTTATGGAAGTATCTTTTGAAAATCTATATGAATTTTTCAATAACAATGGAAACAAACTATTATACTTTTCATTGAAACTAGTTAATGTTCATATATGATTACTCTGATAATCTATTATTGGCTTGAGTATTCCAGAGTGCAGAAAGATAATACATTTTTTTCTTCTACCATCTGGGTTTTACTTTTCAGTACTGTTGAATAATAAAATAATAACAAAGTTTGCAATGAACTTACATATTTATCAACTTCTTATTTAGTCATGTGATATTGACTAAAGCATGTACACAAGAGGAAAAAATGACAAAAGCCCGTAGAAGATTTGTCTGCATCAGCATTAATTCAAAGCCATGACTACACGAACCTCTTGTCAGATGAAAACAAGAATTTTCTAAAAATCAAATTTGAATGTAAGAAGGAAGGGTATTTTGATTTTTTCTCCCAATTTTTCTACACATATTTTTTGTCATGACAAAAAGTTCAAAAAGCTCAAAGCAAAGTTCATTAGTATTCCTTTCTTCTGTTTTTAAAAGAAACTGGCATTTTGAATCCTACAGTTTCAAAATTACTTTGATTCTAAACTTGAGCTAGTATTTGCCCTAAACATTTTTTAGCATTGTGATACCAAATACCTCCGTGTAAACTTTAAAATCTACTTAATTGAAAATGATTAACCAGAATGATGAGGAATATTTGTATTGAAATGAAAAGACAGAACTGTGGACATCTTTGATACTCAAATATTTGTTTTGTGTATTTGCTTTATGTATTTCCAGTTATGTTTCACTAACATCATCTATAATTATTTACATTATATTTAGTTTCATGGCACAGTGTTCATATTACTTTCTTGAAGTATATTTTTTGGTATAATTATAATAAATTATGTTTAAAATACTGTATCAATACTTCCTTACAGAGATGTTTACATACCAAACCTTCCACATGATTTATTTCTCACTATCTATAACAGGAATTATTAATAGGAAGAGTTGAAAATTAGGTGTCTGAATATTACTTGAGTTACATGAAATGTACCCTACTCTTATTTCTGATGTATAATAATAATAAAATATGGTAATTTTGACTGTGTATTATGTTGCACAGAATACTGAATTTCAATTTGTATGAGAAAAATCTTTGTTTTAAGGAAATAATAGACTCCCATTATTTCATTTAGGTTTGAGTAATATACAATGAGTAAGAAACAATGACATTTTGTTTATTTAAAGTAGTACAATGAATAAAAGCCAAATGTGGACAGAGGTCATAGATTTAAAGCAAATACATTATTTTATGATACTATTTTATTGTAACCCACTTTCCATGTATTAGGAAAAACATAATGAAAAAGAAGAATGATTAAAATTGCTGATCAAATCCTTTCTGAATTATTCAGAAAATATTATTATTATATACATGATAAAGCAGGCCTGAATTGAATTACTGCTTCAGTACTCAATCTCTTCAAATATCATTATTTTCCAAAATATATAGAAATGGGGATGGATAGAAATTATATTACCTTAAGCATTTTGACATTTAATCATTTATATGGCATAGAGACAAATAATGTTCATGGGGGTATTGGAAGATTGAAGAACTTTTCATTTTCTTTTTGTGCACAAGATGATTTAGAAATAGATAATGGGAAGAGATGTTTTACATGAAAATCTTCTGTTCTGGAAGGATTAGTTTTCAAACTATAATTTAATAGACATTTCTAAGACAATTGTCAATATTTAGTATTCAAATCAGCTTAATGTTAATTCAGCCCCTGCTCATATCTTAAGCTGTGACCCAGATTGTCAAATTTGAGTCTCATGGCTTACAGAAAGCTTAATGAATTCAATGGTCATGGCAGAAAATGAATCAAGACTGAGCCTATTGTTCTCATGCCTGTACCAGAAGGGGAGAGGTATGACTTTCATTAGGAACAGCTCAGAAATATCCTTGTGGGAAATATATACATCTATCAGCATAGAATCTGAAAATACTTGTATATTTTTTCTAAAAGGTAATAAAATGTAATTATGCAATTATAATAAGACCGACAGCATTTGTAGTGCACACAGAGATTTACTAACTTATTATTGTTTATTTCAGTTGATGCTCACAATTGGAATTCATGCAGAATTTTTTTCCATTATTAATGTTAAGGGTTACTAATAAGATGAGTTCTCAGAATAGTATCCAGGACTGCAGAAACATAAACCTTCAGGCCTTTTTGCCAAGGTCACTTTTGCATCTAGTATTATGGTGACATTAAACTAAGCCTTCTCAAGTCAGAGTTGTTCTCTGGCTTTTACCCATGCAGTAGTCTATGCAGAAATCAAGATGACATTGGACAATAAATATTTCGCTTGTCCTTGGATCCCAATCACTTCCTCCTAAACAATCCAAAATAAGATTCTCATGAAAATATAATTTATTTGGAAACATTACCATGGAAATATAAATTAAAGTAGACATTTTA
>NW_004624856.1:6162506-6172727 GCF_000247695.1 Heterocephalus glaber | reverse complement strand
AATAAGAACCAAGATACTCATGTAATGGTACAAGATCCCAATGATGAATGTAACTGTATTTTATACCTAAAATGTATCAATAAACTTAATGGGAAAAAAAAGAAGACCTACCTATAGTTGCCTGTATGGGGATGACAAGAGCCTATAATACATTTGACTAGTAAATGTATATATAGTTCAATGATGCATACACTTCACTGTCAAAGAGATTTGTTTCATTTTTTTATGTTTTAAGTGTAGCAGTGTGAAATTATGTCCATACATAAAGTAAGATTTAATCCATAAAAGCAACAAAATAATTTTCCCTCATGACCTAAATCAGTTTTAACTAACTGTGTAAGAACTATAAAGCTGTTGAAATCAAAATCCTAAGAGCTTACATTACTATCCTTGGTTAGAGTCCGTTAATCAACAGCAAATGTCAAGAGCTCCTGGAATGAGTATTTCCTAATATTTGGTAAGATAATACAATTTCTTTGGTACTGGGAGATGAAAACAGAAATGATCCTCAAGCCTAAGCAAGTACTTACTGTAGTGGTGAGCTAAATCCCATACCTACTTTATTATATTCTATTTTGCAACAAAGTCTCAATAGGTTGCCAAGCTGGTCTCAAATTTGCCATTTTCCTGCCTCAACTTGTGGGATACCTGGGACTGCAGGCATTCACTTTGTAACAACTGGTAAGGAAACAAGTATTAGACTGGAAGGGAAGGCAGTGGAATCTAGGATGCTTCATCCAGTCAGAGGTCACCACAGAAGAGCTGTGCTTCAGCCACTAGGAGCTCTGGAAGATAGTGAATAGCACATCGTCAAAGATTTTCTACTTGTAGAGAAGAAGCTGGGATATTTATACAGAATCTCCAGTCAGTCACAGATTGAGGGCTTCAGTGAAAGGCATTAATTCCCTAGCTTTCCATACTGCCACATTTTGGAGGTAAGAGAACATCTGTAAGCCAAGAAACACAGTTTTTTGGCAGTTAGAAGTCGAGTTGTATGCCCTCCAGTGTCAAGGGTGAGGGGCTGTTATGGATTCCATCTGGACATCCTCCCAGAGCCTCATGCACTCACAGGCGGGTCTCTTGGAGGGTGAGTTGAGTATGGGAGCTTACCGCTGACTTGCTGTTAGGAGGTAGGGTCTGGTCAGAAGAGGCAGATCACTCGGGGGCTTGGACTGGAAGGGCTTATCTCCCTTCCTAGCTCCTCCCTTGACACTGTACTTCCTGGATTCCACAAGGTGAGCAGCTTTCCTCCTTCCAGGCTCTTGCATCCTGCCATTCTGCCTTGGAGCTGGCTTCGTGTGGACTTAAACCTATACAAACTATGAATAAAAAAACCCCAAAAACTCCTCCTTTAAGTTGTGGGTGCCAAGTATCATGTCTCAGTGAGGAAAAGTGACTAAAATAGGTACTATGAGCAGGGTTTGACCTCTTAGTCACCAGGCCCATAATTGTGTCTCCCATAGTATCTACTTATTGAGCTGGTAACACATGGACCTTTCTCTGCTCCCCACAATTCTCTTCTTTCTAAAATTCACAAAGACTCTGGTGTTAGCAGGTACTAGGCCAGCATGCACTTTGGTACAAGTATTCCTTCTTCCTGAAATCAACCACAACAGTGCTCAATTACTTTTGTCCTGTTTGAGCTGCTTTCCTAGAATCCTTTCATTCTTTTACATAAGAAACAAATGTACAGGAGTTTGGACACAAATACTGAGCTAGGTTCAAGTTCTGTCCCCCAAGATACTCGGATTATGACTGGAAACTGTTAGTCTCCCTAAACTTTCCATGACTATTGAGGTTCTGGATCTTTCTATGAGAGGAGGCTGATTTATGCAGAATACCTAGAATGCCCTTGATGGGATGGTGTAATAACTGTGTGTTCTTCTGCTACCGTTTATTCTTTCTTCCTCTGTAACAGAATCCTGAATCAATGAGGTGGTCATGTGCCCACCTAAAAAGTTTGGTCTCCTACCCTCACTAGTAGGGTGATGCGGTCCTGTAACAGTTACGGCTAATGAGATATAAATGGAAGTATTTCTTGGAACTTCTAGGTGTCTCTTTTAAAATATGATATGCTTTCTTCTTCCTTGATTTCTCTTTGTCCTTGTTGGGACAGAGACTAATTGGAGCTCTAGACCCAGTGTTGGGCAAAGAGTTGATCTTAACAATGGATTCACGTTTCTAGATGAAGCAGAATGAGTGAAAACTAGATTACTGGTTATATTATGGTGATGGTTTACTAGCCCAAGGCTATCTTCTTTAGACATTTTTTCATATAAAAGAAAAATTATTTCTCTTACTAAAGCCACTATTATGTTTTCCATTACAATATATATTGAACATATTTTAAAATACTGTAGAAAATATTAACTGTGCTCCCATACCTACTCCCTTAGCTCTAATCTCTGTCTAGCTATTGTATTATACTAAATTATGATACTACTAGCTTGTATGCTTTCTGATGTCTGTTTCATGGTGCTAATATCTCAAAAAATATTTTTTTGATTATTGTTTCTAGTGTTTCCCACAGGTTTTCTTGGCTATCATTTTAAATTTATACATAAAGTCATCCAATAAGTTGATAGTGTTTTAATTTATTTACTTGCCTCCATGTAAGACACAAAGTTGTTTCTACTTTCTCCTAATTATAGATAAAACTATGATGTTAATCATTGTGCACACTGAGCTTAATTTTTGCTATTTTTGTGTCAATATGCTTCTCTTTAGTAAAAGTTCCATGAGTAGAAAGTTTTGCCATCTGTCCTAGAATTTTTTATTTCAAGTACACAATCTCTGTTCTCTCCATTTCAACGTCAGATAACCCTTCAGATTTCACACAGCATCCTGTGATACTGCTTCTGGCCAGCTGACTTCTCCTTGCCTCATTTCAACTTTTGTTGTCAGAAAAATTTCAAATACTATGAAATTTTCACACATTAGTATGTTAAGAGTATCAATTACTCATGCAAGGCTTTGGGTTTAAATGCATATAAAAACCTTACTGGAGTAATCTTTAGTACTTTATACTAGCAATCAAACATTGACCATTTTTACCTGATGATTGCATAAGGAAAATAAAATTCTGAATATTTTCATCATCAATAAATCTCACTTAGATCACAGAGCTCAAATGGAGCTGAAATGGGTCACCAAGGCCAGCTGTTCTCACATCTGACATCACATCGATACCACCTTGCATTAGCCATATTTTCTGTAGCTAGGGTACAATCCCCAGCACCTACACCTCAAAGGAGAGTTCAGTTTTGCTCATGGTTTCAGGGAATTCAGTCTGAGCTGGCTGACTATAAGGCAGAAACATCATAGCAGAAGAGCATAAAACAAAGTTACTTAGCTCATGGCAGCAGAAAAGCAGAGCAGAGGAAAAGAGGCAGAACAAAGGGTGAGGAATCAGAGAAATGTGCTGTACTGATTGTCTGGTGGCCTTCAAGCCAATCAAGTTGACACAATTAGGTTCAAGCACCACAATCCACCACTTGTCAACCTAACATGAAACTCAGCTCCTTAAACTATACTTACTCTCCAAATAAACATAGTATTAAGTTAATTATTCCACCCAATATGAACAAATATTTTGAGAACAAATGAAAATGCAATAATCTCTTTCCTGAAGCCTCAACAGTGTCAGGATTTCTCCAAAGTCCAAGTGAAATTCTGTCCTGAGACCCAATGCTTATGTGTGAATCTTTGTAGGAAAAAAAAAAGGAAAAGAAACCAAAAAATACCAATTACATAATCCTGAGATATAATAGGACAGGGTAAATATTCCCACTCAAAAAGGGGAAACAGAATTGTCATGCCAAGGACATGGCATAGCTTGGCCACGAACCCCCAGCTTGGCCAGGGTCACACCAGGCAGGAAACTTTGCCGCTGGTGGGAAAACCCTTTATAAACAAATTTGGTATGGGCAGGAAAGGCCATCATGTTGCAGCCCTCGATTCCAAGAAACATCTGTACAACCACCAGTCCGAGGAGCACAGACTAGACTCCTAGAGGCAATGATCTTCTGACCAGTGCCTGGCAATGATGTAGCAACCATAGCAACCACTTCCCTACTTAAATCTATGCTCTCCCCAGTTTTGCTCTGGTCCTGCTCAGAGCCAGTCCATGTGTTTGTCTGTGGTGAATAAAGCAACTTTGTTTATTCACCCAAGACAGGCATAGGTGGTTTCTCTGCTCCCCATGTCTCTGTTACTGGAATAAAAAATAATGGAACCAAACCAAGACTGAAATCCAGCAGAGCAAACATTATGTCTCATAGCTCCATGTCCAGCTGCCAGGGCACAGGGTGTGAGAGGTAAATTTCAAAGGGCTTGCGTAACCCCCTGTGGCCTTACTGGTTGCATCCTACAAGGCCTCTCTCCTGAGGTGGCTCTGCTTGCTGTCTGAAATTTTCCTTGGCAGAAATTCCATATTCCTGGCAACTTCAGTTTCCTAGGGCCTCCAATACACCTATGGCTTATTAAAAACTTGGCGTATACTGTCCTCTCAAGAGATTGTTACCTGGCCTCTCAGGTATTCCTTTGAAATCTGGATGGAAGCCTCCCTGACCTCAAAGCTTTTGGATTATGTACTCCCAGAAAAACCATCCTCATGTAGACTATCTTAAAGTTTGCTTCCTGAGGGAGCATTAGCCACACCATCTTGGGCCACACCTGGTGTAGCCTCTGAGCCTGGATAGCTGAGCCCGGTGAAATGATTCATTGGGAACCAATTCCCTAGGAGGCCTTTCTCCAGCAGGGGTAGCAGGGACTCTCTTCTAAATGGAATGGCTGACATTTTCACACCACTGAGCCTGTAATGAGTAGGTTTTGCTGATTTCTGAAATGCCCTCAAGAAATATTTATTTCTGTTATTCAAATTACCTGGATTCTTTTTACTGGTGCTAATAACTTCAGCAACCACAGCTTGTTTGGCTCTAGCTTTATATGTGGTTATTTTTGGGGCAAAGTAAGTTTTTAAGATGTTCCTCATTCTTTTTGCCCCTAATTCTCACCATAAATCTGGCTAAAGGTAACCAGCAGTATCCATGCCACTGCTAAAATGTTGGTGTGCCTTAAAATTTTCTCTTCCAGTTCACTGCCCTTCATCTCATATGTAAAATATATTTCTCCCAGCATCTTTCTCTAGCTCCTTTCTGAGTCAGTGACTAGCTGTTCAATTTGACAAGGCATTATAGATTTGGGCAGAGAAAAAGATACATTGTTAGCAGAAACAGTGCATTTGCTCCTTTCATACCCTTTTCATTTCAATTCTACTTTGACTACTTGTAATTTTTTAAAAAGTACCAAATGACAGTTAACATTTTCCAAATGAGACTGTTGTGCCCAATGTTGCTGATTCCTTCTCTTTTTTCCTTTATGCATAGAGTGAACAAATAATTAGAAGAAGTCATTTTAAAAATGATACAGCAGGAAAATAAAAAGCAACCTGTGCCTGTCTATCACTGGACCTATTTCACGAGAGGACTAAACCACAATGTGTTTGAGTGCCTGTTAAGTGTTTTGTTGTTGTTGTTGTTTGTTTGTTATTTGAAGCCAAATAGTTTCTTTGGTAAGAAACTACCTGGTTGTCAACATTCTGGGGTACAGATGCTGTGATTTATGTTCACACTTAGTATTGGAGTTACTTGATGAAACCTATTGGTAAGCATATGTATTGGAAACATGCTCTAGGGGGCCACTGTGAGACATGTAAAAGCCTGGGCATCTGAGGGCATCTGAGGGCACCCGAGGAGACAATTCTGTCTTTTAGTGCAAGTGCACAGTTGGGCTTCTTTATATAATAATGAACTAGTATAGACAACCACACATGTGCCACACAGCCTGCAAGATCACAGAGAATTTTTTTTTTTTTGGTACTAGAGATCAAACTCGGGACCTTGTGCTTATGAGGCAGGCAGTGGAAACACTGAGCTAAATCCCTGGCCCCACCAAGAATTTTTTGTCTTACTGTGTCTCAGTAAGTTGATAAAGAACTACTATAAGTTCTGTGCTGGAAATGAGTGCCTGCTTTGAAATGTCTGATCCACATGTGTTCTTTTCTTTGGGAACCTCACCTGAGCAGGCCTCCCTTCAACCCACTGGCCCCAACACACACAGAACAGATATTTCATAAAAAACTATCAATTAATAGTGGTCATGATTAATGCTATAATAATTGTTTTGCTGCATAAAAGAATTTCTCTGATGGAAAAATTTCTATTATGGAACCTCTGTTATGGTCAAGAGCAAAAGATTCAAAAATATAATTGCTCCTCCAGTGTTATCTAATAAAATTTTTTTTTAAAAAGTAATCACTTTTGTACTGGGGATTTAGCTCAGTGGTGCCATGCCTGCCTCCAAAGCACAAGGTACTGAGTTTGATGTCTGCTACAAAAAAAAAAGTAATCACTTTTAATGACAAATGCAGTGAAAGGGAGTATAATTCTTAGCAAAACTACCAGTAAACAAGTCTGGGAATGTGGGAAATTGGACTCTCTTCTGAGTTCACGTATTGCTTTTTATCTATCTTTGGATAAATCAAATAAGTTTCTGTTATTAGTTTCCTTATATTTTAAATAAAATTCACAGTACTTGCTCTTTCTCTTAGAACTCTTGCTCTTAGAAAGATAAAGGTACATCAAGCACTTTGAGCATCTTCAAAGAGGATTACTCTGAGTGTTATGAATGTATGTATCATTACCTTTATGTTTCCACATATCTTATGACAAGATATTACTCTCTTTTTACTATGAAGGCAAAATAACATGAATTAGTCATCACATTGATGTATAGTGGGCATTAAATATGATAAGTTCAAACTTACACTGTGATCAAAGAACCTTTTGCACTAAGTGATGAAGCCACTTGGTAAGTTTAACCAGAAATTCTGGTACAACTATTGCCATGGCATCTGCCAGATTAGTCTTTGGTATTTTGTTATTAACTAAATAAACTTTAGAGATGAAAGTTGTTAAATATTTGAAAGAGAACTCTAATATACTTGTAGAATTCATTCGGAGTTTACTATTTTGTGAGTTCTCCCAAATTCAATCTCTTTTAGTTTCCTGTGGCTTGTAAATAGCCTTACAATCCACTCAGTCTGCAAACCAGCAAAACTAGTCATGGTAATAATGACATTACTAATGTGTGTGATGATATTTTTACCTTACAAGCTGTATTACATAAATATCTGTCTATTTGATCATCTATTACTAGAACATCAATGAAAATTAGAGCTGAGAATATAAGCCAGATAACTAAACTTCTTCATTTTCTCATACAACAATATAACAGACTACAAGTTATAGAAAGTAACTCTGGGTAGTTATATGGGATGACTTTAAAATAATATGGCAAATTTGGATTACTCTTGAGGCTCTATTTGATTTTGTTCTTTATAAATTTTAGTGAAATTTCTGATTCCTGTAACTGCCTAGAACAGAAAAAAGATTATTCTATTGATCAGAGAATGTGGTTATTCTGAGCCCTATACCAAAACAAAGAATAACTTAAAAGAATTTAGATTAAAGCCAAGAAGGTGTGTGAACTAATAGAACTTGAAATATGAGCCTGATATTATATGTAAATGAAGAGAGGATAGGACAAATGCTTTGGGCAACCTTTTAAGTGTCACAGGATAGGATTTTTCCAGTAGGAAGAAAACAGAGGAAGAACAATTGAACAAACCATTGAATGGTGGTCATATTTGGAAAGTGGAATGCTTGAACTGACGAGGAAGGCAAAACTTAAAAACAAAACCTAAGACTTAAGTGTTAGATAAAACCCTAAAGGCTATAGCTAAACTCCATCACCTTCCCCTGTAATCTTCCCCCTCTCTTGGCTGCTGTTCTTTGTCCTGACAACTCTGTTCCTATAGATAATGTTTTTACCAGACCCTGTTTCTGTGGGAGCCTGCTTTTCTTTACCTGACCAAGGACACCCAGATATGCTAAGTTGCAAACCCACACTGCTTGAATAATTGCCTTTGCTCTGCTTTTGTAATTGAACTTATTCACCCCTCCTATGACAATATAAAAAGAATACATAGTCCCTGTTGAGAGCTTAGAATTTAGAGTCACAAACTCCTCTGAGCCCACTACCATAATAAACCTTGGTTACCCTCCACCTCTCCAAGTTCCACTCCTGTCTTTCATGTGCTGTTCCTGCCATTAAAGAACTGGTGATTTTGAAAACTTAATTTTTATATTACTGATATGGTCAGAGATATGGCTATAGAAATAAGTACTGCAGATCATGGTTCTGAAATGGTTGGTCATGTGATATTGACATCACTGGCATGATGGAAGGCCATAGCTCAGATGACAACATAACTTGTGAGTCTCAACATATTTCTTGAGTTTTGGTAAACAAGCAAAGAAAAATAATTTATAGAGAATTAGGAACAGTAATAATGTCTAACATATTACCTATAATTTTTAAAATGTGAAGTTAAAGGACAGAAAGTTTGAGTCTGAATGCAGAATCTGATTTCAGCATGCATATGTACCTCCAACGATGGTGAAATGCACAGGTTTCTTTATGTAAAAAGCATGGAGGGGGAACAATCTAATAGTGGCAATGAGAGTCCTGAGTCTCAGGCATATGGACAGGAGAAAATAATCAGGCACAGCAGGAGAGGAGAGGGCTGCAAGAAAGAAATGCCCTTGAGGGTGAGTCAAGTTTTAGATTAAAAACAGGATGTGGTGAAATAGATTCCCCATATTTGTGGGTATAAGGTACTTGGCTGTTTCAGGGACATGTAGAAAGGGAATATGATGTAGATGATGAAGAGGACCTAGGTTAGGGCTTGAAAGAGCACTAGGGTGGAACAGTTGTGGATTAAACACAGATGCATAGCCCAGGGGTAAGAGATAAAATCCATCTGCTTATGGAACTCATCCACCCAAGCAGGAGCCACTCTTCCTAATTCATTCAAAGATGTTGTAGAGGGCCCTGAGGAAATTTACACTTGGTATATTCAGTGATGAAAATAAGCATAGTCTAACTGGAGTACTGTCACCATGATAGTAGAACCCTTGCTGAGAAGTCACCTGAACTCTGTAGTCAGAGGCCCAAAAGTCATCCTTGACAGCTCTCTGTCTTTTTCTGCTTCATGTCTGATCCATTGCCAACTTCTGAAATTTCTCATATATATATTTCCTTCTCTCCACTTTCTCTTACTACACTGTTTTAAGCATCTATCATCCCTCTCCCATCCATCCTTCCTATTATAGCCAGAGCTCTAACTCATATATGCATATTCCTTCCTAAAGTTGTCTGCTGATAGTGACAAGTTTAATCCTTTTGTGTTTCCCACCAGGTATACCTTTCACACTTGGTACTCTAGCTACTCTATGACTCTTTCATTTCCTTACAATTTCCATGTTTCCCCTGCCCCCATTCCCTTTCACATATGATTCTATACATTAGATTTACTCCCTTCTTTTCACCTAGATTTTATGAAAAAATAAAATTTCACAACAAAGCAATAGGAGAATAACAATAGTCAATGCACTGTGTTATCATTATCTTTAAAGTAGTTACCCAAAGTACAAGATACAGACAAAAGAGATTCAATCTTACAAAGAAGAGACAAATTCTTATCTTTCAAATGTCAATTGAAGCTTAGTGGTTCCAGGCTGTCTCCCCTGACTTACACTTACAGTCCAAGATTGTAGATTCTCATATCCACTCTGTACATCACTCTTATAGTGCTCATCACAGGTGATTTTTTTTAAATTTTCATCCCCACGTTAGGACTATTATCTTTTCTAGGACAAGAGCATGTTCAATTGCTGTCTACAGTGTCATTAATGTCTGGTACAGTATCTGCCATATATAGTGAGCATGATTATAGACATAGTGTTCAGGCAAAGAGTTCATAAGTAATGTAATATCATTTATTAAAATTATTAAATATTTTATGATTCAAATTATATTGAAAGACTATCAAGCTGTTTTTAATTTATAAAGATAATCTATTTTTAAAAAAACACAAAGGACTTCAAATTCACTAAATTTTAAAACACTTCAGTGCAATATTTATCTCCACTTTTATTGTGATATAACTAATATATAATAAACTACAAGTCTATGATGCGTATAACTTGATGAAGTTTTATTTTTATTTTTTTTTAAATGTATTAAATTCTTTTATTGGCACATTGTAGGTATGCAACACAATTACATTTCTCATTGGGAATTGTACCTTTACATAAT
>NW_004624856.1:6141397-6156213 GCF_000247695.1 Heterocephalus glaber | reverse complement strand
ATTTTTTTTGTTAAGGAAAGATCACATTTGTATAACTTTTTTTATAATATTTTATAATTTTTCCATTTTAATGTTTGTAATGCTGTTAATCTCTTATTTGCCTATTTTTAAATTAAATTTCATCATAAGCATGCATGTGTAAGAGTGATATAGAGTGTATGATATAAGACCTCTAAATAATCTAAATGATGTAAAGGAAATACCATACTCCCAACCTGAGATATCTGAAATGCTGAGTTTGTCCCTGAAATTGAAGAATGAATTCTAGGAAAACGGAAGTTACGAGTAGGGAATATTTATTGAGCAAAAGACAGCTCCTGCCTGAGAGGGACAGGAGGGGACACCTGGAAAGTGGGTTGCCCCTCAACCCCGCTTCTCAAGGGTGTTTTATTGAGCAAAGTCATGAGGTGAGGCCAGTACAAGGTTGGACAAAACTATGATTAGCCAATAAGATTACAACAAGTGTAGTTTCTTAGGTAATTGATTCAGGATTTCCAGGAGTAATGGGCTAGGGAGGTTTTGGTCCCCACCCAAGGTGATTGATGCCTATTTAGAATATCAATCACTGCTGTTCATCCTAGGGGAAGTGTGTGGGTGTAGTTCCTCTTTCTGAATCCTGGCCTTCTGTAAAGGGCTTTATTGTCTTCTGTATCAACTCCCTCCAGGGCCCAGGCCTATGTAACTGCCTGTAATACAGCCAACTGACTTAGCTGTCTACAATAATAGAGCATAGTAAGGAACTATCCAGAGCTTCAGGCAACCACTAAGATCTTGGGAGACAGGCCCTGTGGATGAGAGAAGTTTTGTGTTTCCAAGTGTAAGTCATTTGCTGAGTCTAAATTTTGCCCTTTTCATTTTCTTAAGAGTAGTCATTGAATTTGTGGGGAAATATCTTCTCATAAAGAAAATGCTAGGCCCAGATGTCTGCACTACAAATAGAGTTAATAATGTATGTATAATAAAGTACATGAAAGCAAAGGAGCAAACATTGAGAGGAATTATTTTATACCATTCAGGAAATGGAACTACATTACTCGAAGTTATACTGTGATAGATGTTCTAATTGGGCTCTTTAAAAAGCAGATATTGTTATACTGCATAAAAATAAATCTGATTTTATGCTGCATATAAGAAATCTATGTTAAATAAAAGAAATATGCTAAATGTGAATGTTCGGGAAGAGATATTCCATTCTTAAATTAGTCAATAGACAGGTCGCATGGCTAATTTCATTAAGAAATATATATTTCAGAGCAAGGAATGTTATATGGGATAAAGAGTCATTTCTTTATGATAAGTGTATTAATACATCAAATATCATAATAAATCTGCATGGTTATGTACACAATAATAAAACTTTAAAACATATGAAGAAAAACCTTATAAAACTGAATGGTAACATAGAGAAATTCATTAGAGTAATATATTTCAACACTCCTTTATCATTGGTAATTGATAGAAGTAGTCAGGAAATCATCATAGATACGGAAGATTTAAGCAATGTTAACAACTTGACATATTTGACATTTATAGGCTATCTTACCATAAAGCAGAATATTAATATTTTTCAACGGAAAATGGAGTATTATTTAAAATATATAATTTCTTGTAGCATAATATATGTATTCCTTAATGAACTTAAAGTAATCAAATGTTTTCTGAATAAAATGGAATTAAACGTAATCAACAGCAGAGTGATATCTGAGAAATCCATAAACATTTGAAAACTTAATAACTTATCTCTAAATAACCTATGGGGTAAATAGGAAAACACAAAAGAAATGAGAAAGAATTCTAATTAAATGAAAATGAAAAGACAGTGTTTAGAAAGAACTGTAAGGCATTTTTATGCACACATACTAAAAAATGATAGTACCTTACACTTAAAAATTTGAAAAAGGATTATATCCACCAAATTAGAAGAAATTATAATGATAAAAATATATTAATACTTATTTATGTTAAGATATAAAATAAAAGTAATTGTATATGGTAAAATAAAAATAATTATAAAGAAAAAGTCAGTGAAACCGAAGCAAAATTGATCAGGAATGTAAAAGGATAGACTCAAATGGCTATATCCAGAACAAGAGAGAATGTCAGATACTACAGATGCTGAAAGATTAATAAGAAATATGTATTGACAACTTTGTGCTAATAAATTTATAAATTTTCAAAATTATTAAAGACATAAACCATCAAATTTACAAAAGCCCCCTCTGAAAACAAAAATAATCTAATTAAAAATCTTACAAAGAAATTTTCTGGTACAAATATCTTCACTGCAGGATTCTACCAAACTTTGAAAATTGAAGTATTGTCAATTGTACTGTGACTCTAGCAGAAAATGTAAGAGTGACTCTTATTTGTCAAATCTTTCCACAAACTCTTGCAGATTTCAGAAGTGCATGACTGGTGGACAGCTTCCTCAGTGTCATTCACAGGACGTGAGGACTACAGAAGGCCTCTTTCGGCTTAGAGTGACCTCCAAGTAACTCAGGAGACTGCTCAGAGTTGACATTGTGGTCCGGTCTCATCCCTCCAGGCTCTGCGTAGTTGTCCAGTGCTGAGAAGGTCAGTGAGTCCTAGCACCCCAGGAACCCTGACACTGCATACCAATGGTTTGGCAATAGAGAACTTGACCCTGATTGCAGGGCCCTCATGACAGAGAAGATGTCTTAGCCTTTCCCTCAGCATCTGACTTGATGTTAAGAGCAGCACCATGACATAGCATTTCATCTATACTTATTTAGGGAGGGTGAAAAGTGAGATTAAAATGCCCTTTTCCCCCTGCCAATCCTTTCTATCAACTCCTCTGCTTAGAACTTTAGGATTTTTGGAGATGAGGGAGAGGAAAATAAGGAATGTTTTGGAAGACAGTTAAAAAAAAGCACAATTTTCTAAATAAAATTAAGTTAAATTATGAACAAAAGAGGCCCCATAATCCAGAGCAGAATATTTTTCCATCACCCCACTAACACATTGTTTTTTGGTTATTAATGAACTTGTTTGTTTGATTCTTAAAATAAAATGTATGCATGTTTCCTCTAAAGCATATAGCAATCTTCTAGATCATTAAAATTTTTGTTTACTCAAACAAACACCCCTTCCTTTGACATGCAAATTGTCAACTGTTGGTGACTGCTGGCACTTTGGAAAAATAAAATCTTGATGTAAAACCTTGACAGAATAATTTTGCAGTTACTTTGAGTTCTTGCTTTTTATCTGGCTGATTTTAGTATTATGAAGATTCTACTTTCATTCGGAGTCAATTCCATGTAGTTCCCCTTCAGCAAGTACACCCTCCCCAGCCACAGCCAAACATGCATTGGCTCATTATGCAGCATATTTTACTGTTCCACAGGCTACAGGAAAAGCCAATGTGCTCTCAGTGACCTGAACACAGAGCTGAGTTTGGAAAAGGGCATGGATTTGGTACAGTGTTAAAGTACATCGATATATGTGCACTCACAAATTTATACAAAATATATATGTAGTAAGATATGCAACATAATCATGTGCTTTCAATTTACTGAGAACTTATACAATGGAAATTGGATTTTGCTAGAGACTCCAATAAACTTTCCTCTTGTTTTCTAACCTCAGGAAATCCTGCTACTTGACTTTAGAAGAAATGCACACCCTAAAAATGAGAGTTTACATTATAGACACAAATACACACACATACACACACACTCTCATATATGTAGGATAAAAATGTAACTTCAGAAGTTTCCTATTTGAAAAAAATGATTCCCCGACTAACTGCAATTGTTCGTCTCCTGCAGGACTGACCTCCCACGTTGAGAAAACAAAGCCTGGAAAGAAATCCAAATAATCTACAATAAATTAAATTCTTACATTCTTGAGGAAGTTACTTGAGATCAGGGAACAAATTAACATATAACTTCATCTCCAGATGTGCCCTCTCCTACACTTCTAAGCCTACGCTGAACCAGTTTTATAATTTTAAAAGGCTTTTTAAAAATATTAAGAGCTACTAAACCATATTTCACATAGCATTTCTTAAATACTAAGTTTATTTTTTCTTTTTCAAATAACCTAATTTCAAAGATATTTAATATTGATCAAGCTCCATTACAATTGATGTCCTAATATTTTAAAAATTTAGACCAAATAGTGATCCTCAGTGGCAGACACTAGTATTCGTGGAGACTCAAAAAATATTCCAAGCATTCTCTGTGTTGCATTTCTCTTGTTCTATGAGAAACAAGTGGCAAAAGTAGTTGAAAGTAAATGAGGTTCTCTTTCAATTTAATTGAAGATGTTTTCAGTACTCTAAATAAAAGACTTTAGAAACTGTTATTTTTTTCTTCTGATCTTTATAATGCCTTTTGAATTAAAAGCTAAGCTGGCACTTTAATTGTGGTCAGGCCAGAGCAGTATATTCATAGACTGGAATGAATGCTAATTTGTCAGCCAGGCTAAATTATGCATGTCCTTCTATCTTTCAATTTCCCATGACTGTTCACAGTTGGGGGTTGCTTCTCTATCCCTGGTTTCACTGCCTCCTGGAGAAACCTTTCCAACTGAATCACTGGGATGCTTCCTGCTAGCAAGTTCTCCTCTCCTCTCCACTCCCTTCCTCTTTTCTCCTCTTCTCTTCTATTATATTCTGTTCCTTCTCCTCTCTCTCCTCTACCCATCATTAAATTCCTATTATGTGTAAAAATATTTCTGAATGCAATGCAAGAATATACTATGTGAATTAGTTCCAAAATTGAATATTTGAAATTAAGGCAAAATTCATTTCTATAACTTAAAGTGTTCAAAAATAAACAAAAAGAAATACACACACACACACACACACACACACACCATAATTATAGACAATGAGCAACAGAAGGATTCTTATTTGTGATTGGAAAGAGTGAAGGGACTTGAACAGGTTTTATTTGAAATTTGTCATAATTTTATTAGAGTTGGGTTGAGTTTGATTCTTAGAAAAATTTTGTACCAGCAGGAACAGCACATGAACAAAACAAGTGGCACTGAGAGGTGGAGGTTGACCAAGGTTTATTACACCAGAGGGCTTGGAGGAGTTTGCCACTCCAAATTCCGAGCCCTAAACAGGGGCCGTGTAATTCCTTTTATACAGAAGAAGAACAAAGGCAATTATTTGAGCAGTCACAGTTTGTAACTTAGCACATCTGTGTGTCCTTGGTCTGGTGAAGAAAAAGAAACAGGCTTCCATAAAAGCAGGATATGGAAAAACTGTTATCTATAGAAGCAGAGTTGTCAGGGGAAAAAACAGCAGCCACAGGGAGGGGAAGGATTACCTTTAGGGTTTTATCTAACATTTAAAACTTAGGTTTTGTTTTTTTAAGTTTTGCCTTCCTCATCAGTTTAACAGATTGAAATCATATGACTGAAGAAAACCAAATAGGTAAAAGTAAAACAGAAGGTAATAAAATCAATAGTCTTCAAATTATATTCCAAGGATCTTCAAGAGTCACTGAACTAGATGAGGAAAGTCCAACCAGGGGTCTTCCATCCATAGTCAATATGAGTGACCCCTCCTTCCCCTGATTCCTATCTTGAGGTGTTCTATTCTACTCTTAATGTTGCTGTTACCTGAAAAGAGAAACAAACATTTTGAAACCATTGAATTTCACCTATACAAAGGGAAAGAATAGTGCAAATAAGTTAATTTTCAGGTATTTCCGAGGCTTCCAGCAAGGCAGCTAGTACATCTTTTTGGAGGATGGGAATGGAGTTCTGGGGATTGAACCCAGGACCCTGGCACTGAGTTACATCCCGAGGCCCTGTTTTACTTTTTACTTTGAGACAAGCTCTCCATATATAACCCAGGCTGAGCTCAATCTTGCAAACCTCTTGCTTCAGCCTCCCAAATTGCTGGGATTATGGGCATGCACTTCCATGCCTGGCTAAGACATTTAGTTCTTTCTTTCTTTCTTTCTTTCTTTCTTTCTTTCTTTCTTTCTTTCTTTCTTTTTTGTACTGGGGATTGAACTTGGGTGCTTTTGTTTGTAAGGCAGGCGGTGGAACCACTGAGCTAAATCTCTGGCCCCATTTAGTATTTTAGTATTTCTTAGTGAGGAAGTTTCTGCTTTTCTGGTTGCTGTTGCTTATTCTGTCCATAGGAAAACCTCTAGTTATGCTATCTTCGACTATCAGTTACATGTACTAACTCTAGACATCATCTTATGAGATAAAAAGGTCATCAGGTTCCTAACAGAGGCCACCACCACTTGGTGTTCTTCCCCTTCGTGGACAGACTCTAAGTTTGGAAAGCAGCACAAAGACTCTGAGCCCCCAGATTATGTGAGGATAGGATTCACCACTGAAAAGAAAGCTCTCCTCCAGTACTGTCGTTTCTGGAAGAAATAATTGTTTAGAGATAGAAAATCAGGAAATTCAAGATGAATAAACTTATTTGTACATGCAAGAAATGACTATTAATCAGGGCGTAAAGATTCTTTCCTTCCCACATTTGAGGCTGTGGTTAAATATGAAATAGAATCAAAGTGCGTCTACAGTGACCATTTTCCCCTCATGCGTGTGTTTGCCAGTGCCTTGAAGATTTTACTTCAGTGACCTAGATTTTCAGTTTTTGCTCTCAAGCAGTCAAGCACTGCTGGGCTTCATTTTGGATCTAGCACCACACAGGTGGACGATTTGGCGGTGCCTATCACACAGACTTGACCAAAGACTCTCACTCGCTCACATGGAAGCTAAAATAGTTGATTTTGTAGAAAGAAAGGGGAGGATCACTAGGGACTAGGGAATAGGAGGGTGGAGAGAAAGGGAGATGGGATCACAGGTGCCAAAACACAGTTAGACAGGAGGAATAAGCCACCATCTGTCGGGGGATAACAATGCTGGCCATTTTCATAACAATTTATTATACATATATTTCATAAATAACTAAGAAAGAAGTTTGAAGGTTCCCACCATGAAATAACAAATTGTCCTATGCAATCATTGCATGTTACCTATCTGTATTGAATTATCACACTGTTTTAGAGTACTATGTATGTATTATATGTAAATTTAAAATAAAGTACAATTTTTAAAAGATACACACTTTTCTTGTTTTAGTCACACAATTTTAGAATACTGACTATAAATACATCATACACATGATAACAAATGCTAAGTTTGATTTATCATAAAATTTAAATTTATTGTTTTCATACAGCCCTTTACTTTGTCAAGTTTTTAGAACAATATAGAATTTAGCAAGTTATGGCTTGTGGACCTATTTTGGTCTATAGTATGCTTTTGAATGGCTTTCCAGCCAAGAATAGTTTTTACATTTTTAAATACTGGGGGGAAAAAGTAAAAAAAAGTATTTCACTATACACAAAGAGGATATCAAATTCAAATTTAGTGTCAATAAATAAAGTTTTATTGAGCACATCTCTGCCCATTTATTTAGGTACTGCCTATGTGTATCCCTTTGTAGTATAATTAGAGTTTATTAGTTATAACGGGGAACATATGGCTCATAAAGTCTGAAATATTTACTACTCGTCCTTTCCAGAAAATGTCTACTGACCCCTGAAATAGTGGATTCCTTAATTTATAACTGGCTCTCAATCTTCCTTTTGCATCACACACTCTTTTTCTCTATTTGGATTCCAACTTTGGTGCTACTTTTTCTTTGCTGGTTCTTCCTCTTCTTGATCAGATTATATTTTTCTCCTAGGCAAAATATCCCTTGTTTTCTGTGTTGTTTCACTTTAACTCTTTGTTCTTTCATTGAAAAGAGAAAAAATATATAATGTGTGATTGGGGGCGGGGGAGAGGATATCCAGTTTCTGTTTGCTTTTGAGGACCTAGAATTGAAGCTGGGGTTATAGGCTATACCCAGTTGCTCAACAGCTTTATTTGCTTCAGAGATGCCTGAATTTACACCTTGAAAGATATTAAGAGAAGAGAAAATCACTCTGGCTAAGATTTGAGGGGCCCCTTAGGACAAACAGTGGTCCATTCATTGTTTTTTCATTGCGATTTAAAATAGAGCAATCACATTAATAAGGGACTACTTATTCACCTCTGATTTCTAGCAGATACTTTAATGTTTTGGTTTCTTGTCATCCTGCCTCTCCCTGACCAAAAGAACCTAAAAGCTTTGTTATTCATAAACACCTTTTAAATCTATCTATAGCACAGTAAAACCAGGGAATAAGAAGCAGTAGGGCTGTGCTTTGGAGCATTTTCCTTATGTATTTCATCCACAGGAACAGCTTTGGAGCTGTGAAAGCACTTCTGTAAGTGTTTTAAATTTAAATATATGCAATGTCTAAACTATATTCTATTTATAGAATGTTTCTTGTCACATATATTTGAGAAAAAAGATAAATTCCTCATTATATGCACATACAGGGACACATTACATTTGTAATAAATGTTAGACAGCGGACCAGGATTTATACTGTAGTTAACATTTACTGTTTTCCTTAAATGTGATAATATTCTTACTCTTTATAAATGTATCTTTCATGTTTGTTAAGGAATTATAGTAAAGAATACCCATTGCAAATAAAAATTTGTGGTGTTTCTTTAAAGAATTGTACCAAATAATTAAATATCTTGTATTATTAAAATATTTGTGGTGTGAGGGATTAGTTATAAAGTGGGCCATGACACATGTTTTGTTGCTGTTGTTGTTGTTGTCTCTCCCCTTACAATCCTGTAAGTAGATTCTTCTGCTTGTTTTCCATAGTCTCCCCATCATCTAGAACTATGCCTTATTTCAAAGAACCATGTGGAATATTTATTGAATGAGGAAACTGAAGCATCACTTAATCTTTAATAATTACAATAGCAAACTTTTTATATGCTAGATTAGTATAAATATTCTGCAGAAATCAATCTAAATGTCTTTAGAGTTCTAAGTTGATGAAAGGAAAATAAAATCTAAGCCCAGTTTACCTTAAGTGGAATCTGTAACTTAAGTGACATTAGCATTTGAACAAAGGTTGTGTTTGCACAGATCAAGAAAGTGGAGCCTATAGGTTATTATTTAGTCATGGTGGTTTATTTTCCTATAAGTGAGAAATATTGTTACCAGGAGATTTGAGCTAGTAGATTCATCTCTCTGCTAAAGCATGTACATCTATAGTCATTAAGAACATACAACAACATCTCTATACTCTGACTTTATATTTCATTACAAGAATTTTCCATTTAATTTAGCTTTCTTTTAAATAAAGGAATAAGTCTTACCTACCGGTGGACTTGGGTTTGGTTGAGTAATCTTGGTTTTCTATAAATGTATAAATCAGCATTGTGTTACACGCATATGAGTGTGATGATTAATGTTGGTTGTCAACTTCCTTGGCCTGATAGCTGCTAGGGAATTAGCAAAACACACTGCTGAGTGTGTGTCTAGGTGGGACATGGGGTTACAATCTGGGGCTTATATCTGGTCCTAGGTCCCTTCCTTTCTAGTCCTCTCCCCCGTGTTCTGTATCCAGTTGCAATTAAGTGAGCAACTTTGCTTTACTAAACTCTTCCACCATGATGTTTCTGCCATGAGCCAGCCAACCATGGGCTGAAACTCCTGAAATTGTGAGCCAAAAAAAACCTCTCCTGATTTAAATTGTGGATGGCAGGTGTATTGTCCCAGCAGTAGGTAACCTGACTACTAGGATGAATTTGATCAGTTCTTTAAAACTCAGTATTCTGACCATATACTCTTCAATTGCTGTCACTTTGCTGAGCTAGGGCATCCTGCCACAGACACTCAATAGCTTTTTCAAGATAAGTCTGCCTTGGTATTTTCTAATCTCCTACTAACACCTCATTTGCTAGATTATTGATGTTCTTTCAGGAAGACAATGGCACATTAGTCTGGGATTACTAAAAATAAATGAATAAAACAAAGACAAACAACATTAATACCAAATTTTTTAAAAGTAGATTAAAAATTCAAGTTTACCTCTCATTAAGCAAAGTCTGTTGAAGGTTCAGGAAATTCTGTAGGTATCTGATCTCCATGGGCTAACTTAGTGATCAGGCTGAGAGGCTGCACTCTACTTGTTTGAAGTTTGTATGGAACTTGCAGGCCAGTCAAGTAGAGGGAATAAAATAGGCTTAGCCTTTAAAATACTAAAGGCAAGATTGGTGTTTTAGTTCTGGGAGCCTTAATGTTTTTCTCTCCTGAAACAGACAGCAAAAAATGAATGCTGTGAGGAACAGAGCGCCATGCTTTAATGGACAACATGGACTCCACACAGGGTTATGGCAACTCAACCATGAGGGTCTAAAGACTGAAGCCTATATGTTCAGGATTTTAGGGGAAGCTTCTGTCTCCTAAAACTGTGTGCAAGGATCCCTATGTCTTATATTATACATCTCTCCATTGAATATAAAAACCTTTTATTTGAGGGCCAGGAAATTGGCCCAGTGGTTCTGCCACCCGCTTTGCCAGCACAAGGTTCTGAGTTCAATCTCTGGTACCAAACAAAACAAACAAACAAACAAAACTTTTATTTGATAAGGAAAAATATTGTAATTGAATTTGTTTTGCAATTTTTTGCAGAGGAACAAATATATACCATTAAAGAAATAAGAATTTTTTTATGAGAATAGTTTGCCAGGTATCCCTTGCTAGTCCTGCATTGTTTCACTACAAAGAAAACCATTTTTCCTAAAACTCCCAGGTGGGAATATACAAGGTAACTGAAATTAGCCAGGAGTTTTTAAAAAGTCAATGAAAGAAATTCTTTTAATATAAGGCTATATTCCTTTTGCAAATTTCTCTGTAAATATATACATTGTCAAATTTTAGGTTAGGTAAAGATTCTCACTTCATTCTTTTGTACATTATGTCTAATATAATGCTCAGTAAGTAAAAGACTAAGTGTTTTGTTATCTAACATATAGATATGTGCCACATATAATAATACAACATTAATTGAATGACTCTACTATTCTTGGAGAAAATTCTTTGCCTTGAATTTAGTCTATGGGTGTGATATAGCATTTTAACTTATTTGACAATAAAATACCTTTAACAATAACAATAAAATGTTATCATTACAAAACTGCCATAGATTTGGCATTAATCGTGTATCACAACAGTAATAAGAAACTTATATTATCTCATTAATCCTGTAACATGCTCATTATGTGAGTGTTAATAACTCTGAAATGCTAATAACTGGATCAGAGTTGGGAAAGAGGTAGCCAAGCTCTTTAGAACAGTTAATGTACTATATTGCTTCTTTGATGATAAGGATAAAACTGTCTTGTTTAGATGAATGATTCTTCCAGAGCACACATCATTAAATATTCATATATTTAGGATTCCCATATCTGTATTCATAAACATGACAATTCTCTTTATTTCAATGATCTATTAATTTTAGAATAGTTTTAGATGTAAAGGTTGCAAAAATTATACAAAGATTTATCAAGTACCCAACACTCATTTTCCCCTGTAGCACCCCTTAATTACAACTTATGGATAGAAATATATTCTATACTTTATTTACCTTTACATGGTTTTAGCTTAATATTCCTTTGTTATTTAAGAACTCATCCAGAATACCACATGATATTAATCATCATAACTCTTTGACGCCTCTTGGCTGTGACAGTTTCTTAAAGATTCCTTGATTTTGGCTAATTATCACTTCTTTCATGAAGTCATTATGTAGTCTTTCCCTTTTTCTGTCTATATTTCATTTCTTATTTTGTGCTTCTAATCGTCTAGAGGAGATTAGAATTATGTACATATCTAAGTTAAACGAGAAGCAAATATATCTAGCAATTTTACATGTCACATATATTATCTTTGTTCATTTCAAGAGGTTTGGAAAATAAAAATCCTTTCCCCATCTTTCAGAAGAGCCTATTAAATTCACAGTACATTTTCCAATGTTATAAATAGAAAGTAGCAGAACTGCAAAAGAGCCAAGATTGTTTTACTCCAAAGGTAACGCACTGTTCATTTCCCAAAATTTCTTCTAAAAAAAGATCTAAAGAGTAAAGAATAAAGCTTTAACATAAAGATTTTAAAATAACTTTATTTAATGACTTCTTTCTCACTTTCACCTAAGAAGTGATGAAAGGTAGAATTTACCAAATGTTTGGCCTTTGAAATAAAGACAACTGAAATTTATTTTTCTTCATTTATGGAGAAAATGACTGGGATTTCTTAAGAGGAAAGAGCAAATAATATTATTTTAATTTTTATCAAACCGTACCTGATATTTTAGTGAACTTCTGATTCATAAAGCAAGTCCATTATGTTGGAGAGGTTATGGCAACTGATTAACTGTTCACATAGCCCTCTTGTAAAATAATATTATAAAGACTTGGAACAGGAACTTCCTACTCATTCAGTTAGATTCTTTGGCTTTAGTGAGATAGTCTTTCAAAGTAGAATTTGAGCATGTTTCACTCACTTTTTTCTTTTGCTTCTTTCGTGTCTATGTTTGTGTTTTCATTACTTCCTCAGATTCTACAATGTTAGAGATAATTTTAAATTAAGTAAGACATGTTTCTGGCAAAAAGTAGGTTTTGGAAGGTTTCATTCTTTTAAATGTAAAATAGTCCTGCTTTCAGCAAGTTACATATTTGATTTCTTAAGAACATAGATGACAACCTTAAAGATCATTTTTTTGTAACAAATTTTATAATAATGTTTTATTTTATGAAGCTGTAACACTCCATGAAATGTCATTCAGGAATTATTGTCCCCTTATTCTACGTTAAAGAGCTACATATTAATAAGAACTAGTATATTTTAATTCCTAGAGAAAAATTTTTAAATATAATGAATATCAGCATATCTTTCTTTTTTAAAAACAACTGTGGTAAGACATAATATACATATATCCAAATATGCTATTTGAAATACACAAGACATGTTAGCAAAATCACATATTCCTGTAAACACAACTGTAATTATTTAAGGTAAATTTCCATCATCTAAAATTGTATTTCCACTCATTCGCCTTCCCCAACCCCCGGCCTCTTGTCTGCTTTCCATCACTATAATTTTTCCTTCTTTTAGAATTCCACATAAATGGAATCATACAACATGTGACAATTTCTATCTTGTATTTTTTTCACTTCTCAAAATGTTTGGGTTTACCAGTGTACATTTTCATAGTTCTTTTTTTTTTTTTTACTGCTGAGCCATACTTCATTGTTTGAGTTTGTTTCTCCATTCACAAATAAATGGATATTTTGTTTAGTTCCTGTTTGGGACTATCATGATTAAAGCTTCTATTAAAACTGAAATGTAATTTTTATGGCAATATCTTTTATGTCTGTTGAGAAATATCTAGGAGTGGAAGGCTGAAACTTATAATAAATTAATATTTGTTTCTATGAAAACAATCACCCAATTGTTTCCCGAAAGGTATGTAGAAGTTTCTCTCCCATTAACTGCAGTGTACTTGAGTTTTTCTACTTCTTTGCTCTGATGTTTAATGTTATATGTCAACCAGTCTGGGCTAAGGGATGCCTACATGGCTGGTATTACCATTTCTGGACAGGTGTATAGGATGTTTTTGGAAGAGAGCAGCACTTGCGTTTGTGGACTGAGTAGAGAAGATCACCCTCTCCAGTGTGTATTCTTATTGTCCAACCTACTGAGGGCCTGAGTAGAAAACACAAAGCAGAGGAAGGTGAGCTGTGATGTCCATTTTCTCGTGCTCTGGCCTTTGGTGTCCTGGTTCTTGACCCTCTGAACTCAGACTGGATGTGTACTATTGGCTCCCTGGCTCTGTGCTTGGGTCAGGAGTGCAGTATTGACTTAGCTGGGTCTCAGCCTGGCAGATAAATGGAAGGTTGTGGGATGTTTCTAGCCTCCATAATCTCATGACTTAATCATTCACAATGAAACTGTATCTATATATTTATACATTTCCTTCTGTTTTTATTTCTCTGGAGAACCCTGACTAATGCTTTTTCTAAGAGTTAGTAATGTCATTATATTTAAGTTTAATATTATACATTATCTCAACAATATTTTATTGCAATACAGTTGTATCACATTTCAATTTTAATTTACCTTCCCAAATAGCTAATGATGATAAATACCTTTTTTATGTGCTCACATTTTTTTTTTTTTTTTTGGTACCAGGGATCGAACTCAGGTCCTTGAGCCTGCGCAGCAGGCAGTGAAACCACTGAGTTAAATCCCCGGCCCTATGTGCTCACATGTTACCTTCATCTGTTATTTAGTAAATTATCTGTTCAACTTTCTATTTTTAACATTAAATTGATTGTCTTTGGAATATTGGGATGTAAGAATTCTTTGTGTTCTTTATTAGATACATGCTGTGCAATCATTCTCTTCTAATCTATGGTTTGTCTTTCTACATTCTCTGTAGTGTATCTGAAAGGCATATAAATAAAATTCACGAAATCAAGTCAGTCAGTTGTGTTTCTCTTATGTTTCATGTTTTTATCCTAAGAAATATTTATCTCACTTAATAACAGAAAGATACTTGGTGTTATTTTGTTCTAGAAATCTAAATTTCACTCTTACATTTAGGAGTATGATACAGGAAATTAATATTTATATGTGATATGAAATGGAGATAGTAATTCATGTTATCCCTCCCCTTTGTATTGCATATGAGATCCAATTGTCTATTTATTTTTTTAAAATCTCTTTACATCATTGGATTACTCTAGAAAGATTTGGAATTATCTCTATAGGAAGGCTTTAAATAATAACTCAGTATCTTTACATGCACACTACTCTTCTTTCTTTTCTTTTCTTTTTTTTTTAATTAAATTCTTTTATTGGTACATTGTAGGTATACAACACAATTACATTTCTCATTGGGAATTGTACCTTT
>NW_004624856.1:6103444-6114622 GCF_000247695.1 Heterocephalus glaber | reverse complement strand
TAAAGGTACAAATTTCCAATGGTGAATGTCATTATATTGTATACCTAAAATGTACCAATAAAATAAAATTTTAAAAAATTAAAAAAACAAATTAGGTACACAAGGACCTTGTTTCAATCTGATAAAAGCCATTTATGACAAACTTATTGTTCAACATTATATTAAATGGGAAAACACTGAAAGCTTCTCCTCTAAAATCAGGAACAAGAAAAAGGTGCCCCCGTCACCACTCCTGTTAACTATAATACTGTAAGCTTTAGCCAGAACAGTCAGGCAAGAGAAAGAAAAGAAGAGTCTTATGTATAGAAAAGGAAGAATTCAAAGTATCCTTATTCACAGATGACATGATTACTTATATAGAAGACCCAAAAAATTCCACCAAAAAACTCCTATAACTAATAAACAAGTTCAGCAAGGTAGTAGCATAGGAAATCACACAAAAATCAATAGGCACCTGTACACCAATAATGAACCCCAGTATGAAAGAAATTAGAAAAACACCATTTAAAACAGCTTCAAGAAAAAAAATAAATAATAGAAATCAACCTAACAAAAGAAGTGAAAGACTTCTATAATTCTAGCTGGGATTCAAAATCATTCAGCCGATGTCTTCCTCAAGGTTCTGACCTATAACACTCATATAATAAAATATGTGCTCCACTAAGTTGTATTCACTACACAGCAGCAGGTAACTAGAAAAGGCCAGCAGAAACTCCAGTTGGTTCTTGTATTGAGCAAATCTCTTCAACCCTGCTGTGTTGCCTTTCCCTCCTGTGGTATGGCAGGACTTATGAATTCAAAAATATTAATATCTGGATTTATTCATTAGCATACCAGATAAAGGCAGGAGATGGAATGGCATCTTAATCGCTTCTGTAAGATCATGCTACTCTGATATTCTGTTTCACTCTGTACTCTTGTGCCCTTACTAGTTCAAGTCTGAACCACAATCCCACTCCTCAGTGCAGGGTCTGGTCCTATTCAGCTGCTGCAGACTTCATGAAAAACTGGCTGAAACCACACTATGTTCCTTTGTCAGTCCTTCTAAGGAGTTATATGCTAACACCAGAATACTGTGAACAATGTTAAGACAGACAAGAAGCTGATCAACTTCCATTGGTGTACATTAAGAGTTAACAGAGCAAATCTGAGGTTGCCCTCTTTAAAATGGCCTTTTTGCTTGCTTGGTCCTTGGTTGATGTTTGGGAACTTAGATTTTAGGAGAATTCTTTACTGCTCCCTAACTGATGGGGTTCACAATGGCTAAACTGTTTTTAGAGTGAGATTTATGGTGAACATTTGCTTTTATTCAGGGAGTCTGGAATTTGGGATGTGCTAGACAGGCGACACCTATATAATGAGCCCCAATAACAACTTTGAGCACTGAGTCTCTTATGAGCTCCCCTCATCTACAATATTTCACCTATGTTCTCAGGATTCAGTGCTGCAGGAATTACGCATATCCTGTTGTGACTCCACTGGGAGAAGACTTGAGAACTTGCACCTGGTCTTCTCCAGCTTTCACCTCGTGCGACTTTTCTCTTTACTGATTGTGCTTTGTGTCCTTCTGTTGTAACAAGTCATAGTCATGAGTGTGACCACGTGCTCAGTCCTGGGTGCCCTCTTGTTGAACACCAGATCGGGCGTGTTTCAGAGCCACCAGACCTGGCAACTGTAGAATCAAAGGAGGATTATTTAAAGGCTGATCAGAAACTACAGCTTGGGTTTAAGTAAAAGTCACATTGCCATTAATCCCCCCAAATAGTTTCCTTCACTTAGAACACACTTATCCCATCATTCTTGCCCACTTTCTAAAGCAGTTCTGGAAGTCCTCTTTCCTGAGTGTCTTTACATGGTGTGATCAGAATTTGAGGAATGCTGCTAAGTGCCACCAATGGAAGGACAGGCTTTTAGAAACATTAGAGCATATCCTTAGCAACTGGATTCATTGGATCTGGTACTGTGTAACTTGTGGCACTTGTCTAATGTCAAAATGAACAAGAATGATAAACATTTGGAATCAATTTATTACATGAAAGCAGTCATGACAGAGCAATTCAAGTTTTGTGGATTCTAGTCACATGATTTTAAATATCATTCCATAAGCTTATATTGCTAAAACTTTTGTGTCCTGCCCTGGACTTTCCACCAAGCTCTGGAATCTCATACAAAGCTACTTAGTGAAGTCTCTGCTTAGGAATTTAAAGATTTTTCTTACTTAGAATATTCAAAAGTGAATACCTGATTATTTGTTCCCTAACTTCTATCCATGTCCAAACTTTCTCTTCTTCCTATCTATTTTAAGAAATGATGCCCTTCTAAATAAGAGGAAAATAAAAAAATACATAATAAAAAGTAGGGAAGATTATTCTGACTTGCTCATCCACAGCAATGATGCCACTGAAACAGCCCCAGTGAAGAATATATGCAGTTTTCTCATGGTTGCTCTCCTTCCCACTGCATTCTCTGGCTCTTTGAATCTTCTCTGGATTTAAGGGCTGCCAGGTTGGTGTTAGAGAAGATCATGAGGAAGAGACTGACGAGGACAATGATGACATTGTGTTTACAAAAGATGAGGAAGATATGAGTGAGGAAGATGAGCAGGAAATTGATGCAGTTGAGCTCCTGAGAAGTGAACTGGGAGAAACATTTGAAACAGATCCAAATAATTTCCAAATGATACAGTAAGAAAACTAAGGAAAAATTCATGAAGAATCCCATAAAATGTATCCACCAACCCCATGCTAAGTCCACTATGCCTGCGAGGATTACAATTTTGGAGCCTCCAAGATTTGGGAAAACTACAATTGCCAAAAAACTTGCAAGTGAATATGGCTTAGAACACACGTCAGTGGGAGAAGCTTTGAGAATTGTAGTGATCCACTACCCAGAAACAGATCTGGCACTTATGTTCAACTGGCATCTTCATGAGGGAATGACAGTGCCAGATGAGCTAACTGTTCAAGCCTTGGACTTTTTTCTGATGGACAGTGTGTGCAATACTGCAGGGTAAGAGAGTAGGGTGAGGGAGATACATCTTTCAAGAAATGGCTCAGTAGCAATCTCAGATACTGATCCTAAACAGGGGTTAAGGCTCTTGTAAAAGGCACAATCTTCTTCTCAAACACTGAGCAAGTTTGTCCTGAGACACAAAATTTGTTCCCTATGCTCTCTAGTGAGGTCTCTAGGCTCCAGTGGAAGTCTTATGGCAGAGAGTACAGTGAGTGAACATAGCTAGAGAATGAGGGGCCATATGTGTTTGGATATATATTTATATTTTATGTCAAGGTGAAGCGTGGCTTGAATACTCTCATGCCACATTAGCCAGCAGGTCACGTCACTCCCTGGAGCAATGTGAGTTGTATGAGGTCCTCTAGTCCAGGTGTGGTGAACCGATGGTGCACATATGCTCGTGGGCTCCCTGAGCCCTCTTCTTTGCCATGTGAGCCAAGTCACCTTGGCAGTGGAGGATCACATAAGTGTTGATTTTCTCTAAACTAACACCTCAGTATTTAGGTTTAATTGCAGTGTTGGCACTTTGTAATAAATAATTGAGTTTTTAAATAAATAAGTTTTGTCCTGGTGTGGAAGGCAGCTTGTGGGGAAGACGACTTTCCTGGGCCTCAGGAGTCTACTACTAACTTCCCTATTACAGAATATATTTGTTGGGGCCGGGGATTTAGCTCAATGGTCCCTCTGCCTGCCTTGTAGGACAAGGTCCCTATTTTGATCCCCGGTACAAAAAAAAAAAGAATATATTTGTCAATCTTTAACTTAAAGTAAAAATAATAACAGAAGTTTTTATTAAAATTCACATAGAAGGAAAATTTATGACATCAATAACACAAAAATTTGAAAAGATAATGTTTTTATACCCAAAGTGATGTAATAGCTGTTCAGAGTAAGGGAGAAATGCAGGAAAAGGAGAAAAGGAACAAATATGACAAAGAAACAACACATAACAAAATGATAAACTGAAAACTAACCATATAAACAATTTCACTGAATTTAGAAGATGTAGCATTCAGTTAAAGAGGTTATCAGACTGGATAAAAGAGCAGTGTCAAGACAAATTCTTTTTAAAAGAGATGAACTTTGAGTGCAAAGAGAAATAGAGAAAAATAGACATAGAAATGTAGAAAGAAAAGCCCCCAAAGAGATAAAATATATCACAAATATCATACTTTGAAATGGTGTATTGGCTATATTGCTATCAAATAAAGTAGAGTTTAAGAAAAAGACTTAATAAAGCCTTAATAAATATAAAGCAATACGTTTAACAATAAAAAAGCAATGTATCATGAATATACTATCCCTCATCAAAATTTTTCTGTAGTGAATCATAGACCTGAATTTAAGATCCAAGTAGCAAACTTGTAGAAGAAAGCACACAAAAAGTTTGTGGCAATACATGAAGCCAAAATATATGAGATAGAATGATAAACATAAAGTATAAAATAAAAAATGTATAAATTGGACTTCAATAAAAAAGAAGTAGGAAAATATTTTTCAAATGGTAAGTAAAAAAAGAGAGAGGAGAGGGAAGGTAAAAAGGATTAAAAATGAAAAAATCAAATAAAAAAAGGAAATAAGTATTTTTCAAATGGAAATGGGATCAGGAGTTGGAGAGAGCAGGGAGGGTTGGAAGGAAAGGGAAAAAAAGAATTAAGATATATTGTAGACATGTGCAAAATCCCCACCATAAATGTAACCACTATGTATTGCAAACATATACTAATAAAAATACATACTAAAAACAAAAAAGAAATGATACCACATTCAACATCTCTTCTGTTTTGCTCTCTTCAATTATATGATGCATACCCATATCCAACTTTGATATATACCTATAGAGATTATATGATATATACCAAGTATGTCTTTTTTCTATGTGTATGTATCTCATATATATAGTTATATATAGATATATCTATACACACACATACACCCACACAGACTTGTTCAGTAAATGTATGTATATTTTTCCCATTAAGTTTATTGGTACATTTTAGGTATAAAATACAGTTACATTCATCATTGGGATCTTGTACCATTACATGAGTATCTTGGTTCTTATTTTTTTCCCCTTCCCTTGCTCTCCCTTCACCCCCTCCACCCTTCCCTATTTGCAAAGATGTTGTTTCCATTTTTTTCCTTTTGGCATACTTTTCTTTTCCCTGTTTTCCTTTCCCCGACCCCTCCCACTTTCCCTGCACCTTTAGGCCTTTTCTTCTGGTTACATAATATCAATTATACATTTTTAAAATTACAGTATCAAGATCTAGGAGACATTACCACAGATTTTACAGAATTTAAAAGGATATAGAAAGCATATTACAAAAATCTTTTTGGAAATAAATTTGACAACTTCTAAGAAGTACCTTGGAAGACAAATTAATGAAACTGACTCTAGAGGAAATATAAAATTTGAATAGCACCTATGAAAGAAAGTATATTCCTAGCTTGATAACCTACCTATATGACAACAGCAGGCTCATATACATTTTAACTGATAAATTATATCAAGCAATTAAAGCAGAAAAAAGAAGGAACACTTCTCCCCTCATTTTAGGAACTCAACATTGTGCTAATCCTAAAACTGGATAAAGATAACAGAAGAAAAAAGTATGAACATAGATAGAAAATTGTTTAACAGAACAAACTATTAGAAGTCAGATCTGGCAGGATGTAGAAAGTGGTTTTGTTGTAGGGATGGCAGTGTTGGTTCAGCATTGGAAGATCCACCCCCCAAAATCATCATTTTAACAGAGGAAAGGAAAAAGAAATGTGCATATATTATTTCAGATGGATATGTAAAACTTAAAATTTGTTAAAGAAAAGTTATGAAAAACCTCAAAATTATAATAAGTGAATTTAAACAAGCTTACTGTATTCCTAGAATAGCAAAGTAACTGCAAAAAGTTCACCTTTTACTATATGGTCTATTGCTAGTTTCAGCCCTTGTCTTTCATACCACATCTTTCATATATGATTGTAATTGACTCTAAGCCTAGTCTTCAACACCATCACCTCTTCTATGATGGGCAGGACCTTCTAATAAGGTTTCTCTGATTCCATTATAGTCCCCTCTTATAGTCACGATTTGAGACAGAGTGGAATACTGACTCAGAGTAAGAGTAAGGTAGTCAATGCCGGTAGAGTCTATGAATGAAAAACTTGGACCTGACCTTTGAGTAATTTTGCCAGTTTCCTTATATCTACAGTCATGACCACAGCAATAACTAATATTAGAATTGTATGTGGCTCAATACTTCCAAATATTTAGAGAGTACTAAGTACAACAAACAAGCAACACTGAGGTGGGGGGAAGTGGAGTGAGAGAGGTGGGGAGAGAGGTCATAAGGAAGTCCCTGTGGGCAAGTCCTTCATAACAAAGGTTGAGCATCCTAATCTGGTAATCATAAAATCTGAAATGTCCAAAATCCAATCCTGTCACAAGTTGAAAATTCCACACCTGACCTCTTGTGGCAGGTCACAGTCAAAATATAGACATATTAAAATATTATATAAAATTACTTTCAGGATTTGATATATAATCTAAATGAATTTCATGCTTCTACTTGGATTCTAGCCCCAAAATAACTCATTTGTATATGGAAATATTATAAAATCCCCAAATCCTAACATTCTGGTCTTAAGCATTTTCGGTAAGGAATTTTTAACCTGTGTATGACTGTTCTGTGAATTTATTTCTACATTATTTCTACATTATTTATTTCTACATTCTCCTCTATTGATTTATGTTAGTATCTTTACTATCTTAAGCATTTAAAATTATTTTTGACTTCTTACATTTGAGAAACCTTTGCCAATAACCTTTGGAACTACATAAAAAATTAATATTAAGTAAATATGTGTGTGTGTGTGTAGAAAAGGAATCAAAACAATGTGAGTAGTGGAATTAATAGAGTTAGCAAACAAATCTTATGCAATTCTAGGTTCTAAAAACTAGTTAGGTCTTTGGAAAATGGTTTTTCTTTAACTGATTAAAGCTACCCATAGAGAAGTATATTTTGCACATAATCAATTGTCTGCGAGTCTCTGAATGGAAAATTAGTAAATGAATGTGCTCAGAGGCATTCTTCGTTCAATTCTTGTTTCCCTCCCTACTTACCACCCCAGGTAAGGCACTTGGAAGAGGGAGATATATTTTGGCATCCTCAATGGTGTAGTTGAGAGCTGAAAATTAAAAGTCATTTTCTTTGGTCCCTATTCCTAGAATAATTTTTACTATAATTTATTGAATCATTTCAAGGAGAATTTACAAAGTAGATTTAGCATGTTATTTTTGACTTTGAAGTATAAAATGACAGATTTGCTTTTTCCCCCTTTTATTCTATGATTGTTGAGTTCTGAGTAATTGCAGACAACTAAATAAAAGTAATTAAAATGGAGAACAGGAAAAAGAAATGAGAAAATTGCTTAGTTTGAATTTGATGTGTACCTCTTTTTGAAAATGACTTTTTCCCTTTAATGAACACTTCCAAATAAACAGTTTTTAAAGTTGGTAGAGTATACATTGGTGTAGTTTCAGCTTACCTATTAATATAAAATGTGTAGAATTCAAACTTTTCTAATTTAAGCACACTTTTTACTGAGTCATTATTTATCATTCTGGCATCTTGGGAAGATTGAACTATAAATCTGATGATAAAATGGAAAGCATTGGCATTTATTGTCAAATATTTGGGGCTATAGCTCTTGTGTCCTAGGAAGTTACATGATTCCATGGCCCAGATAATTAGTAATTAATGAGAAGAAGGCAATTGTGAACCCATTTTTTTCTCCTTCACCCTGTTTCTTTTAATCATTTCACTTAAGAGTTGGAAGTGTTCAGGTGTTTTAAGATCCTCAGTAAGATGTAATAAATGCCTAAGAATAATGCTCAGAGATGTAATCCACATTAGTGTAGCCAAATGTTTATTGTATAGTTATTTTACTCTAAAGTGTAAGATGTAGCAGAGCAAAGCACGACTTGACCTAAATGAGACACTAACATCTCAAGAGAAATGATGAGAGGAAACTAAGAATCTGAGCTTCTGCATGCTCATATGAAGATTGGAGGGGTGAAGGGAGGGAAAGACATAAAAGAAGAGGAAGATAAGAATAAGAAGGATATTTCAGATGCGTATGAGCAGTGACCTTAGCATAGCCAAGGGCAGGCAAGTGAGTAACACAGGAAATATTTGCAAAATCTTCTGGGTTCCGATAGTGTTCTTAATCATCTCTTGAATAAAACTGGGTCTTTTCTGGTAAGGAATGAGGCTGTATGCCTGGCTTTACCCCTAAAGCAAAATCACATTTATTGCATGTCCTTTCTTAGAAGGTAAACCATTAGATACTAGCATCAGAGTTTTAGTTTTGAAAAGATAACAATGCAGGCAATAATGGGAATGGACAAACTGATTTTAAAATATGTGTCTCTCCAATGAAAAAGTTAGGCTAAATGGATACTTGCCCATTAATATAAATATAATTGATTGCTTAAATGTTTTCCACTTTAATGTGCTCCTTTGACTAGAGATTTAAGTGCCAGATAGAAACATGTGCACAATGAAGCAGTTTCAAGATCTTTCCATGGAAGATTTTTAGTTAAAGATGAATTACTAGCATCATGGCAGACAGTTCAAAGGCCTCTCACTGTACCTTTTGGTGAAACCAAAGTCACACAGAATGTCAACTGAAAGAAAAACCTTATTCTTAAATTTCACTTAAAAGATAAACCCCCAAAGATCAATTTTGTCTGAAATTATATTAATACATCAGGAGATTATTATACACCATAGCTTAAACTCAGTTATTAGGAAACTATGTGTATTCTTTCTTGAAATTTTATTTCATTTTTTAAGCATAATTCAGATTTACTTTATTTTCTCCATTGCCAAAGACTCTTCAAAGACAATGTATCGTGACAATGTTTTTAACCAAAGAATATACTTCTAATTTGTAAAACAACCTCATCTCTGTCTCATGAAAAAATTATTTCAAAGGTTTATAAAAATGTATGTTCAAATAGAAAAATGACTCTTACCTGATGAACAACAACTTCATTATGACCATTCAATTTTCTAAATATGTTTATGAAATGGCTTTAGCCTGAATGTTACTTACTATCAATCTCGGTATGTCTATCCACTATGAAAGATAAAAACAGGTTTCAAAACAGGGCTGTGGGATAAAATCTGATACTGCTATTTAATCTATACTCATATTTAACAACTATGTATGCATAAATTCCATAAAAGGCAAAAAATTCCAAAAATATGGAAAACATGAAAAACATTCACTTTTCATGTTCTTGTTAAAATCAGCATCAAATACAAGTTTTTAAATAGATCATAATTATTAAGATATGTGCAAATACATTAAATATCTCTGTGGATTGTATTGTACATTGAACATAGCAAACATAGAGTTCCCTAAATATTCTTCAGGTTACCCTTCATTTCCAAAGTTCTCTGTAGTTTGGCTGTGGCATGCTACACATTCTGAGTGTAGAGTGATAGCTGTCACTTTCGGTGTAAGTACTTCAATGCACATACTTCCCACTTTCTTTCTTTCTCTGCCTTGATTCTGGACGTCTGAAATTTATAATACGGAGAACAGGGAAGCTGTGTGAGTCAGTGCAGCAGCCCTTAGAAAAGAGCTACCCTAGAGTCTGCAGACCACGGTCACTCAGAATGATGTATAAATGTATTTTTATGTATTCAGTCATTATGGTTTCGCCACCACAGCCTGTTCTAACCAACACCTGGATTAGACACAGTACCATGGAAGTGCGTTAAGAATTTCAAATGTGTATTTGCATATTATCATCTATCATATGTAGAGAGGGTCTTTGTGAAAATATATCCAAGAGCACACAATTTTTAGGTGAAAGCTGGGATTTAAGTATGTTGTTCCAAAGGGTAAAGGGAGCACTTCCACTAAGTATCAATCATGTCAGGCATTATGTGAGGCTTGACTACATGTTTGTCACCTAATACACAAAGCTACCCCCTGAGGTAAGTATTCTTCTTATTGCTACTATTACTATTACCATGTTTCAGATAAGTCAGTCATCTATTAACAGCACAGCCAAGATCGCAGCTGAGTCATTAGATCATGCTAGCTGTAGTCTGTGCACTGTTTCTTATTTAGATTGATTCTATATCAAGTAAACATTTCTTTCTAACGACAAGGGATTTGATTACATGTTTACAGAAAAGATATTTGAAAATCCACTTTAGAGGAGTGAATCAGAGAGGACATATTTTAGCAAATAACATGACTGTAGATCTCAAATATTAAAAAAGAGATTCGAAAACTGATCAGAATATGCCTGCCTTCATTAAGGCACACTTTTCATGCTAAGATGTTAAATGATACTAAAATATTCTGTGTAGCATGAAAAATTTAATAGCATTTTCTTTTTCATTTCAACACTGTTCCAGAATCTGTAACTTCCAAGGTGTTCCAAGTCACATATCAGCTGGAAATTTTAGTCTCTGTAAATTTCATTTAGATCATTTGAAAAATGCAACTTGATCCCAAGCAAAGACTAAATACATACTTATGTGGCTGTTTCCTCCTGATTTATACTTCCTTTTTGAAAGCGATTTTGCTCTTTCAAACGATAGAATCTTTTAATGTGTGTATTTATAACTGTTTCTAGGATTATGCAAAAAAGATGACTTTAACTCTGATATTGATCTAAAGTGGAAAGAGAAAAAAATTCTGCTTGTATAGCATTGTATAGAGAAATATTTATATTAAACCTATATTGCAAATCATAGTTCATGATGACATAAACTAGATATTAAGGCAACTAAAGTAGTTTTACATAATAGGAAAATGGTTTCATTCAATGATTTGGTTTTATTATTTATTGTATTTGACTAAGATTTAAACATAAAATATATTTAGGTGACATAAATAAAGATCTGAAACTCGCAAACAAAGATGAGGTGATAATCTGTTTCTAATCTCCTTGTGTAGGGGCAGTTTAAACTTCTCTAAACTGGATATCCTAACCTGTATTACATACTCTATTTTAGCAGAACAGAACAGAGAAAGAAAGCAATTTCTCCCACCACCACCACTTTTAAGACTAACACCATACTACAAAGGCCATTCAGTGCTTTTAACTACCGTCCGCAGTTCTTTTTTTTTTTTTTT
>NW_004624856.1:6084787-6097868 GCF_000247695.1 Heterocephalus glaber | reverse complement strand
TGGTGTCCTCTGCGCCTTTGTAATGTGGAATCAGGTGGCTGCCTGTCTGCAGTGGGGTGATTCGGTGTCTTCCGCGTGACTCAGGACCTCGGTAGGGCGTGCACAGACCTGCCTGTCTGCAGCGGGCTGATTTGGAGTGTTCCGTGGGACTGGGGACCTTGGTAGGGTGTGGGCCGACCTGCCTGTCTTCAGCGGGCTGATTCGGCATGTTCCATGTGACTGGGGACCTTGGTAATTTGTGGGCAGACCTACCTGTCTGCAGCGGGGTGATTCGGCGTCTTCCCCTCCACAGTTCTTTTTCTGTCACAGCCAACATGCTTCTTTCAGGCTATAAGTAGGTGTAAACCCTTTCAGGACCAAGTTGTATTCGAATTATCTTACTTGGATTCTCAGAAGGCTCCACACAGCCAATTTGTGATGTGCTATTTTAATTCTAACAGATAGACTAAATATAATTTGGAAAATACATACATTTTAGCTCTATAGTTATTCAGTACAATTATTTTAGTTGATTATTGAACTCTGTCACCATCATTCCTTCTATGTTTCTACTGACAGGAGAGGGAGGAGGGAGAGGAATTCTACTCTTACACATTTTCTGACCTTGGATGGAAGGTCATTACTGTGAACTAATAATCAGACCCTGTGCTCTCTAACTCCATTAAACTTAACGTGTGATTTAATTTGCTTGGCTGGTCTTTACTCTAAAAATACCTTCTGCTCCTCCTACTTCTCCTTTCCTGATAGGAACAGACAAGGCTTTGCTTTAATCCACATTACATAAAATTACCAAAAGGATCAATGAACACTTTACTTGTGAGAAAGAGTTATGGTAATACCTCTTCCACAGTCCAAACAGATTTTTTTTTTTGGTACCGAGGATCCAACTCAGGTCCTTGCGCCTGTCAGACAGGCGGCGAAACCACTAAGCTAAATCCCCGGCCTGGACAGATTTTTAATGATGCCATTACAAAGTTTACTTCTCTGGTTGGTATAAAACCTGGGCCTGAAGGAGCAAAATGCCCTTTGCACAGGTGTGTCAGAGTTTTGAAGTCAACCTCCTCCCTAAAGTACATTTTTTCATACTTCTGCTTCCATCCAGGCCCCATCCAAACCCCCTAATTGAGAGACTTACTTTTCACCCCCTTACTGGACTCTTTGTTTCACATCTACCTTTGATTCTTTCTTGATGGTCTCCCAAATACACCTTCTATTTTATGTTAGTGTCTGTATAATTCTTTTCTGTTACTAAAGTCAGCATTCATAATGAAGAGAAACATTAGCCACAAGAACATACATCGATATTTGTCATCATGATTAAATATAGGCAGTTTAAAATTTCACCTAGAAATTTCTGCTTTTTCTCAGAAACAGAAAGAAGGTTCTCAACTAAATAAGCCTATTAAGAGTGTGAACAAGGAAAACAAAATCATTTTCCATTATCATTTTAGTTTGATTCTAGTTTAATGATTTATTTTATTTTAAATTGCAGACCAGCCTAGTCTATATAATTTCACATTCATTTTTCAAAAATTTGAAAAGAATCCAAGTTTTTAAAGTAATATTTTTCTCTGGAGTTGGAAATCAAGAAATAATTTGCTTTCAAAAGGCTTCAGTAAAATTCATACTTTAAAGAATTAAGATGCAATGCAATCATTTCCATTGCATTTTTGTTTAATTATTGGTGTGTTTAGTTTTGCAAACTTGTCCATTTCTCATTTTTGTGCATTACAACCCTTGCCGGTAGTTAATCCAATCGTGGTATGCTTGTGGGTCCCTGTAGGTGGCGCTGCAATCCTGCAAGAATAAAGATGACACCAACAACAGGTTTCCATTAGGGTTTACCCAGATTCGGATTTGGGACTCCATCAGAAAATGGAAACACTGGTGAAAAATTAGTTACGTCTAAGCAAAAATGATTTGTACAGTTTAAGAAAAAAAACCCAAATCATATCAAATAAGCCTGGAAATAATTGTAGGTGCAGGTTACACAGTTGAAGCATCATTACCAAGTCTGCCTCAATCCCTAATACTCTCAGTGTCCCTTCCTGGACCCTTGGCAACTCCAGTTTACACTCAATGAAAAATGACAGTGGAATAAGGGAGATTACATTGACTTCCTCAAAAGCACCAAAATACATTCATAGTGATGTAAAAATTTAAGTCTTTCTCGAAAAATAGCCAATAAGCAGGCTCCTAATGAAATTGTCGCATTTGTCAAGTAAGAGAAATAATTCCACATCTAAACATTTCAGAAATTTTCAATTCTTTACATATTTGACATGATGAAGTGAAGCTGAAAAAGAAGAAAAAATATTCTAATTGAGCAAAAGGCACGAATTCATGATTTGTGAGAAGAGGAACCGAGAAAAACATTCTTGAACACTTTCGGCAGACCTGATACAGAAAGGACTGGAAGCTTGCAGCCTACAGCAGATTCTCAATCTTGGGCTCGTTGATATTTGGAGACGTGATCCTTCATTGTGGTAGACTGTCCTGGACATGGTTAGACATTAAGCAATGTCCCTGGCCTCCACACTCTAGGCGCCAGTAGCACCTCCAGCATCCCACCTCCCATTTGGGACAAGCAAAATTCCTCTAGGCCTTGGCAAACGGTCCTTGGAGAACAACATTAGCCCAGCAGAGAGTAACTATGGCCATATATCTGTTACATGCAAAAGAGGAGCTGATTTTGAACAGTCTCTTGATTTTAAACTATTCACAAAAATAGTAAGAGTTTATTTCCTAGGGAATTCATGCTTCGGGGACATAGCAATGTTCTGTCATTTTTGTCAACATAAATGTAGTAATTCATCTCTATTACTTGCATATGCTCAAAGAGGTGCACGCTGTCTCCACCAAATTTAAATGAATGGTGGTTCTCTGAATCAAGTAACTACCCTTGGAAGTTTTATCAGACTATCAAATGGTTAATGAAGTTCCTACTCTATTAAAATATCCCAAGTTTATGCATATTATGTATGCTGTCTCAGGCTTTGTTGTAACATAGCCTTCCAATAATAGTGAATAAATTTGCCAAAGATCTTTCTTTTTAAATATTTTATTTGGAATAACATTGATTTTGTTCACACTATCCTTCAGTTTGAGGATGAAGTATACTCTGTTGAAATATAATAAAAATACACTATACACAGAGTTTAGATATTTAAAAAGAACTAAAAATGTGATATGTAAATTTATACCTGATGCCTATAGTGCATGTTAATAACCTTAAATTTTGTCAAGTTAGCAGTATAGAAACTAAGGTTTAGGGAGGATAAGAACTGTCTCAAAATAGCAAGGTGAGAAAAAGTACCAGGACTTCATCCCAGGTGTCTGGAAACTTTTCCATGGCCTCCTCACCACTTTTCATCACATTAATAGAGGAAGCATGGTATTTCAGCTCTAGGTCTACATTGAATAGGTTTCTAAATTTATTGGTACATTTTAGGTGTTCAATACAGTTATATTCATAATTGGGAGCTTGTAACTTTATATGACGCATCTTGGTTCTTATTTTTTCCACATTCCCCTGCCCTCCCTTCAATCCCTCCACCTTTCCCTATTTACAAAGACTTTGTTTCCATTTTTTCTTTTCTCATATTTTTTCCTTTCCTTTATGTCTTTTCCCCTACCCGTCCAACTTGCCCTACCCCTTTAGATTTTTTCTTCCTATTTCACATTATCAACTATACATTGTGATCCTTATTTACACTTTTAGTTTCTTACACCAGAGAAACTATTTGGTATTTACATATGTGTGCCTTATTTATTTCACTTAAGAGTATTGTCTCAATGTGCATCCATTTAGCTATAAATGTCTCTAGTTTCTCATTCTTTATGGCTGAGTAGTGCTCCATTTTATATATTAAAAAACACATCTTTTATATCCAGTCTCCAGTTGATCAGCAATTGGGCTGTTTTTAAGATTCAGCTATTACAAACTGTGCTGCTATAAACATGGGTGTGCATATATCACTATGGTGTGATTCTTTTAATTCTTCTGGGTAGATACCCAGCAGAGGAATAGCTGGGTCAAATGGGACCTCTAATCTTAGTTTTTTGAGGTATCTCCATATCGATTTCCACAGTGGTTGCACCAGTGTGCACACCCACCAACAATGGAGAAGGGTACCTTTCTCCCTACAATGCACCAACATTTATTATTGGTTGATTTCTTGATAGCAGCCATTCTTTCTGGGGTGAAGTGGAACCACAGCATTGTTTTCATCTGCATCTCTCAAATGACCAGTGATGTTGAACATTTTTTCTTATGTTTATTTGCTGCTTTTACTTCTTTGTCTGAGAAATGTCAGTTCATTTCAGATGCCCATTTTTGAACTGGTTCTTTATATTTGGGGGTCTGATTTTTTTTTGAGTTCTTCATATAGTCTAGATAGTAGACCTTTGTTTGAGGAACAGCTGGTAAATTTTTTTCCCCACATTGTAGGTTGTCTCTTAGCTCTGTTGGTGGTTTCTCTTGCAGTGCAGAAGCTTTTAAAAGATGACATCCCAGTTGTTGATTCTTTGTGCTAGTTCCCATGCTACTGAGGATTTGTTAATAAAGTCTTTTACTATGCCAATGTCTTCAAGAGTTCTACCTAACTTATCTTCCGGCAAGTTTAGTGTTTCTGTTTTAATATTTAGATCTTTAATCCACTTTGATTTTAGTTTAGTGCATGGTAAAAGATAGGGGTCTAGTTTTAATCTTTGGCAAGTTTAAATCCAGTTTTTCCAACACCATTTATTAAAGAGGCTATCTTCCCTCCAGTGAGGATGGTTGGCTCCTTTGTCAAAGATGAGGCAGATTAGTATGTCTGGAGTTGTTTCTGGATCTCCCAATCTATTTCACTGATCCTTGGGTCTGTTTCTTTGCCAGTACCATGCTGTTTTTAATCACAGGGGCTTTACAGTATAGTTTCAAGTTGGGAATTGTGATACCCTCCATCGTGTCTCTGTTGCCTAGAATTTTTTTTGCTATTCTAGGTCTCTTCTGTTTCCAAATGAATTTTTGGATTGTTTTCCGTGAAAACAATACGTCTGTGAAATACACTATTGGGATTTCAATAGGGATTGCATTGAATCTATATAGCAGTTTTGAAACTATGGCCAATGTTTCTAAGTTTTGAATTTAATAATATTAATGTAGAGGATGTTGGATTTCCTGAGTATGTTGCCAAAGTAATTTTGAAAACTTTGCTATTTGTAATTTTGTATAAGTTGTTTAATCTCTCCCAATTCCCCATCCTCCTTACCTTCTGGTAAGTAGCATTCTACTTTCTACTTCCATAAGGTTATATTTCTTTTTTTTTTTTTTTGTAGATTTCACAAATGAGTAAGGTGTGCCAATTTTCATTCAGTGCCAGATTAAGTGCATTTCATGTCTTGTCCTCCCCTCTCATTGTTCATTTTGCCACAATGCATAATGCATTGAAATACAATATCATACCATATGTGGGTGTGTTTTTTTGTCATTTGGAAAACAAAAGAACCTTTAAGCCCCTGTTTGTTACTTTTGGACAATCAGTCTTCCTAATTAAGTAAAACTGGTAGCAAGCAAGTCTTGAAAATCTGTTCATGCGATAGCACTTGATGATTCTGTAAAACTGTTCTTTTCACTTGAGTGTGACAATATTGCTGAAATTTAAATTAAATGAAACTTGGTTGATTTTCCTAGTAAAAGAAAATTTTTGTTTCATATTTATTACTACTACTAATTACTGCCAATAAACCATTGCTAACTAGCAGCACAAGCAGGAGTAGTGTGATATGTTCCTTTAAGCCTGACAACAATGCATTCCATGACAAATTTTGTTGTGGCTGCTGTCTATTCAAGTTTTTCTTCTGCTATATGATAATTTAATTCCTCTAACACCTTTTTCCCCTAAATCAAAGTATTAGAAAATGTTTTTTTCCATAGCCTTGTATTCAACTGTAAGTAATACAAGTGCTACAATTTTCTGATAGTATCTCATTACAAGTAGTATCACCAGGTAATCAAGAATAGGAATGAATTCTTTTTAGATGATCTTTATAATAAAAATAATAGAAAGTATTTTTATAGAAGACCTGCAGAACTGAACTTGGAAGGTATTCTCAAGCCTGAGTTGGAGATGAACTATTCTACTAGTAATTCCTCTGCATTTATAATTGGTGCAAGAACATCTGGCCATGAAGATCATCTCTTATAGTATCCTAACCAATTAAAGCACTCTACTCAAACTACTCAAAACTCAATTCTATTCAAAACTCAAACTTTCTAACTGAAAGTATTTTGACTATTTATATGAAGTTCATAGAAATTCAACCTCAAATATTATGTGTTTATCCTCTAATGGGCTTAGTTAATTATAGAAAGAGTGAACACAGAAAATATGCTGTATATTATTTTGAAATGGGCAGGAAACATTGAAAATGTTTTAAATTCTAATGACTGTATAAAAAACTTCTACACATCATTTCTAATTTTAATACTATATTTTTTCTTTCATTAGAAAATTGTTCAATCAAAAATTTTTTTTCAAGCTAGGGATAAATAATGTCTTATGTGAATCACGTATTTGATATTAACACTGCTGGGTTTGGAAAATGAATCTGGAGATTAACACTTCATTGAGTGGGAGCTGAAGAAGTGCTACATCACAGTAATCTTTCTAGAAGTGGAAGCTTGAGTCATTCATTTTGGGAAAAAATCCTAAATTTTTCTTTAGTTGAACAAAGGAAGAGCAATTACTCTTCTGTTACTCTTCTGTCTCTCTTCTGTTCTGTTGCAGTGTGAAGCTGGAAATTGGATTTTTAGACATACAGGAGATTTCTTCAACATGTGAATTGAACAACACAACTATGATCTGTGAGTCCAGTGAAGGTGATCTTTCTTTCTAGCATGGCAGGATCAAAAGAAAAATGGAAAAATCAGGGGATCTCTCTGAATTCTTGCTCTTGGAGGTACTAGCTGAGACACTGAGGGTGCCATGTAAACACCCCAAATCCCAATCTTCACATACGTGAAACATAATGGAAGCATAATGACTTCCTAAAAGATTTTTTGATAAACAAACAAAAGAAAAGTTTGAAAATTTAGGATGTGCTAGAGGACTTATGTACATACTGACTACAGAAGCCACCTGTGGTGTCTAGCACCAACGAGTTCCTTCATTCATTCTCTGTTTTCGTCAGTCCATCGGTAACATCATCCATCTTTCACCAGTGGAAGCTCAAGGTTCACTTTCTTTTAGCTTCACTTCATTATAAGTCACTTTGCAGTCACAGATAGGATGTGAACCATGATATCCCATCCCTGAAATCTTGGAAATTGTGGATCCAGCTCTTTCAATAGAAATCAAAGAGCTTTGGTAGAAAATATTGGTTGACTTTCTCAAGGGAGTCAAACACAGAGGCTGGTGTGAGACCAAATACATGATGGGTAACTGGCTCTTTTCACTGTTAGGGTTAACACAGATACCAACAAGAATGTCATTGGAGACCTGAAACACCCTTGGAATCGGATGTGTCCTTGCCCTGGTCCTGTGGATAGTGTCAGTTCATTAATTATCTGGAAATAGAGGGATCAACATTTTACTTTCTTTTCCCTAAATTTGAAATTCTTCGTTATGATTGTTTTCTTCATATAGAGATAGTAAAAACTTCTCAATAAGAACTGAATTTCCCCCTTGCCTTTTTCTGACTCTATATTCCAATGAAAGTTAACTTTTAGCCACCATAGTACCTGATAGTTTTTAGTTTCTCTTTTATTGGTACTTACTGATAGTACAAAATAGTGAAATTCATGGTGATATATTGGTACATGAATATAATATATTTGACTATTTTTATTCTTCTCCACTCTCCCTGTAACCCTTACCCCTGTCAATATAAGACTAATTTATAGTTTTCTGTGTTCCTTGCTTTGTTTTTGTGATTATTTTTATTCAGCATTAGACTTCTTAAATAAAAACATATTTCAAATTACTGAAACTGCTTCATTTTTTAAACATGATATCCACTTCTATCCTTTTTCCTGCAAATGACGTGATGTCATTCTTCATTATGACTGAATAATACTTCATTGTGCATATATACCACATTTTCTTTATCCATTAATTTCTTGATGGACATTCAAGCTGGTTCCACGGTTTAGATATTGTGAATTTCAGCACTGTAAACATGGGTATGCATGAATCACTAAATATATGCTGTATCTTTTAATTTTGTACAGGAATTTAGCAAGGAATGATATAACTGGATCCAATAGTACAATAAAACCTTGGATTGTTCTGAAAGTATTGTACAAGATGAGCAAACATTTGTAATATATTTTAATTTGATAGACAAGTGATGTCTTGCAATATGAGCAGTATGTGACACAAAACATCACATGGTCACAACTGAGACGATGGTTCTTTTCTCTCTCCATTTCACTGTCTCTCCCCTCACCTTCCATCTCTCACTGAGTGATTGCAGGTGATCATCTCCCAACAGCAAGATGTTGTAGAGGAGATCTTGTCTGCAGAGAAGGAGAAGAAAAATGCAGAGGAATCCCTCACTTCACATGAGATTAAGGATGTGTAAAATGTGGGAAACAATATAAAATTTTGTAGAAAAGCACCAGCAGAATAAGGCTGTAGCAGTGCAAATGATGAATCTGTTTAATGACCATACAATGTAACATTTTTGCAAAATCCTTAAAAGAAGGCAGAAGCAAGTGTCACTAGTCCATGTTAAAGTTGCACAAAAAGAAAAAGATTCTTGAATAATTGATAATTTGAAATAGGAAAAAAGGTCCAAAGATGTAGGGATGAAGGGAGGGGAAGGGGAAAGGAAAGAAGGGAAAGGAAAAATTATGAGAAAAGAAAAAAAATGGAAATGATGTCTATGTAAATAGGGAAGGATGGAGGGGGTGAAGGGCACACAGGTAATGGGGAAAAAATAACCAAGATACATCATGTACAGGTACAAGCACCCAGTGATAAGTGTAAATGTATTGTATACCTAAAATGTACCAATAAAAGAACTTAAGAAATAAAAAGAAATAAAAAAAGAAAAAGATTCCATTGACCCAACAGATAGCAGTGTTCTGTTAGTGATAGTGAAAGATGTCTTACACAATACCTTCCTCTCTCTTATCTTCCTCAACCACAAAAATTTTCAAAGGTAAGTGCTGGTTAATTTATTTTTCTTTATACTTTGTATTTTCTTTATTATTTTGTATTATATTACAGTATTGTAATCATTTGCATATGAATATTTTTGGGTTGCAGAATGAATTATCCGAATTTCCATTTTTTCTCACAGGGAAATTTGCTTTCATATACAAGTGCCTTGGATTACAAGCATGTTTCCAAAATAAATTATACTTGCAAACCAAGGTTTTACTGTATATTTATTTTTAGTAACTTACATTTATATGATATATATTAGTTTTAGTTTCAGTTAGGACCCATGAAGTATCATAGTCAATCCACCCCTTAAGTGTGTGAGGTAGATATTAGTATTTTGCATAGGCCAAATTAACCTATGTATTATTTTTTTAAGAAGATGGTTTTTTCCTAATTTTTAGTTTCACACAGTTTACAAATACACTTTTACTCTGATAGTATAGCTTTGCAACTAGCAAAGCAGTTGAATTAACACCCATAAATACAGGTGGGGAGACAACTAACATCCACTAATGTTTCTCTACATAAACTGTTTTTTTAACATCATTTTCTAAAAAACAATTGCAAATAGACTATATAATATATGTGGGCAAAAAGCAATTAAGTGAATTTCTTGAAACACTACATGTGTAATAAACAGCATTTATCAACATTTACATGATTCACATCAAAATGATGACATCCTAAAACATATTCCTTTGAGAGGATGGATTTATCAATAAAATATTATATATCTTTTAATAGTCTGGTACAATATTTCTTAATATGCTGGAGAAAAATTAAATGTAGTCTCATCATCAGTTTAATAAAGGAACCTTTTCCATTAGCTTTTATTAATGAAAGAATCACATTTAGGTCATAAATAAACAGACAAATTATTAATTACATGATTTGAGGTTTAGGATGAAAACTTGTAAAAATTAGTTTGATATATAGCAAAGTTATGCAACATGCTAAAACCAACTGTTTGATATTTTTGCCATGTGTGAATTGCCCATAGTGAAGAAAGAAATAAACTTTTTAGTTATGGAAGATACAGTAACTATGATTAAGAACTTATTTTTCAAGAGGAAGAAGGAAAAAGATTTTAACAAAATTAAGGGCTAACACAGATTCTAAGAAAGACTTCATCAAATTAGGGAGGTTCATGTGCTTGCTATGTCAAATTTGATTCCCTTGATGATATATAGAATATAGGACCTGCAGGGGTCTTGTATTTATAAGCTATGTATTATGAAAGAACTTTTCCTCATACATTTCATAGTTGGTACAATTTTACTCTATTTTCTGTTCTATTTGAAAGTATGCTGCAAACATTTTCTTGTGTTATTGAAAATGTCCTAAAAGCCTATCAGAGTTATAGTAATTTAATCAATCATTCCTTTGTGGTTGGATATTTTACCTGTTGAAAGTTTTGTTTATATAAATAAAAGTTTGCATGAATTTCTCAAAAAACAAAATTAACTGCATAGAAAAATTCCTGAAAGTAGTATTATCAGTTAAGACAGAGGAGCATTTTTGATGTCCTTGATTGCTTTCCAAGAGACATAATATATTTCCAACAGTGGACTATTGTGGACTGTTTATCACACTACCATGAATATGAATAATCATCAAAAAAGAACATGAGGAAGAGAATAAGATAGAGACATCATCATTGTATTAATTTTATATTAAACATGATTTTTTAAACTTAAAATGTTTTTATTTTTCTTCTTTAAAGATGTATATATTTTGTTTTTCAATGTTTTGTTAACCATATATATATGTATGTACAGTAAATAACATGTTAATGACAGTAACTTTTCTGTCAGATTTCTCATAAAGTTTTTCAAATTTTACTTAACTTTGTTCAAAATTTTATATTAATAATTTAAGTCATTTTTCAGGTAAAATATATCAATACATAAAATTATGTACATTTTCATGCAATTGAGTTTACAATTTTCATAATTTTATGTGTTTCATATTCATTACACTATAATAATCTCAAATTCAATAACACTTATATAAGCCTTTGAGAACTTTATACTTACCATGTGATATCTTGGTAAAAATTAACTCATAACTCAAATATATAGAGACATACAAAAGTGTGTTTCTAAGCTCCTAAACTTTACTACTTAAAGTTTTTCTGCTTGTGGTTAAAATTTCATATAAAATTGTTTGTAAGAATTAAATAGTGGCCTGGAGTAGTGGTGCATGTCTGTAATCCCAGCACCTGGGAAGCTCAGGCAAGAGGTTCACCATGAGATGGAGGCATGTGGGCTATACAGGAAGTTCAAGGTTAGCCTGGGGTATAGAGTAAGTCCAAGACCAGTCTGTCATACCCTGTCTTAAAAAAATTTTTAAGGAATTAAATTGTGATTTTATACAACTTCTTTTTTGTCTTTTATTTTGAGCCAATAGTTTTTGCTTGTTATATTGTGCTTATTACATTTTATCACAACTTAGGAGACTTAAAAAGTTAAAATGTCTATCTGCACTCACCTACACCTATACATCTACATATTAATGTTGCATAATTGGAATGGATAGAAAACAGATCTCTATTTTGAAGTCTTGTGTAGCAAATATTTTGTGAAGCAGACTGAAGTTTACAACTGAAGAATATTACTCATATCTTATCGTCAATTGATGTCTGCTTTGAAAGAAACCATGAGCCCAAGAAGATGGAAATCACTCATCATTAAATTAGAGAAAAAGACTTAGAGAAAGCAACTGCCTGGGATGCCATCTCAAGGAGGGAAGAAAGGAGGAGGTCATTTTTTGATAAAGCAATCAGCATTTAAATATATGTACTAAGATTCCATGTCTGTTTTAGTTTAAAGAAAGAATTTTTAGCTGGAAAAATCAGACAAAATTTGGAGATAAAAAACCCAAACTATCTGGATCTTGTCTGCCTTTTATAGAGTGTGGTTTTTTTCATGTCACTAAGGAATGTTTTATTCCAACTTAAAGCAGCCAGAAAATTGATTAATGCTGACACTGCTTTTCTCTGTCTCTGTACTGTATTTACCTGAAATATAAACCACAATTTCAATAAATGCATTTGTCAGATAAGAACAAAAAGTTAAATCTGCCTGAAAGTTCTGAATAAAATGTAAGTGGTCTAGTTATAGTCTTCTTACAGGAAAAGAAAAAATGTAGCCGGGAAATATCACATATTTTTAAATGTAGGAGGTGATGAATAGCTAGAAAGAACAAAACTAACACCACCTCAAATTTTCTTTTATGACTTAATTTCAGTTAAGACTGAATTTAGAGAACTTTTCTTGCCTCCTCAGGTAGCTTTTAGTCTATTTTTCCCCGATTCAAAAGTGATGGATATTTAGCGCAGCTGTGACTCCATAAACCCGTTCTTCTACTGCCCCGCTGAGTGGCTATGATTCAAACTGTCTCCTTGACTTCTAGGAAGCTGTGTAAGTCCACACCACTAACTTCCAGCTTGAACTGTGAACACTGCTGCTTGTCATATTTTCCTGAAGTCTGTATTCTAAGTAAGATTTTTTTTATAGGGGTGGTTGTTTCAAAACTAAAATTCTTCTGCATGTGTTCTGGTGCACTTTTGCCTTATTTGAAGTTTTAGTTAAAACCTATAATTTTCTAGGAACTGAGCTCATTAATAGACAACTCAATTAAAATGTAGACATAAAATGATAAATAGCCAGTATAGCACAAGGAATGGTGTGCAACTCTAGAATCAGAAAAATAATAATCAGTACAATAATAAGATTGAATTATACACTCATTGGGGAAATGCAGTCAAAAGTTTTAAAAGCCTTGTCATGACTTTTTCTTTTTGTTGGATTCTCCCCCTTTGCGTTTAATTTGTCATTCCCAGTGGATTCATTCTGCTGGGTTTCCTGGGGTTGTGATCCTCATTGTCTTTTCCTAGGGTATTGTCTAAAATTTTTTGGAGTGCC
>NW_004624856.1:6054312-6083859 GCF_000247695.1 Heterocephalus glaber | reverse complement strand
GCTTCTGGCACCCACGCAGCTCACCTTCTCTGCCCTAGGATCTTGGGATGGCAGCAGGGGAGCTTCCTTCCGGGTGCTGGGACTGGCTGAGCTTCACTGCCCTAGGAGCCTGGGATGGAGGCGGGGGAGCTTCCTTCTGGGTTCTGGGACCGACTGAGCTTCACTGCCTCTGGGCTGGACTTTCTATTTGTTCTTCTTCTCTTTAAGTTTTCATCCCCACATGTCAAGAACTTAGCAATCCTAGCACCACTGCCACCAGGTAGAGTGGGTTAAGAGCAAGCAGAACTGGAGTCTGGCTATGGAAGAGGTTCTTTGCCAGTGCGTGTCTACATGGTATTGTGACATCGAGAGACACTGCCTCTTTCTGCTTTCACCAAAGCTTTCTGACCTGTGTGAGGCAAACAAGAGAGAGGATTACTGTGTAAGGTGAATTTCACTATCACTAATAGAATCACTGCTATCTATTCCTTCTATGGAATCGTTCTGTTTTTGTGCAACTTTAACAAGAAATTTATCCAATGACATTTGGTTTTGCCTCCTTTTGAGGATTTTTCAGAAATATGACGTTGCATTGTCCTTAAACAGATTCATCGCTTGCACTTCTACAGTCTTATTTGGGGGGTGCTTTTTTGCAAAATTTGGCACCATTTCACACATTTTACAAATTTGAAGTGAAATACTCCTCTGCCATTTTTCTCTTCCTCCTCTGAGGACCAGATGTCCCCCATAACCTCTTGCTGTTGGGAGATAAACACTCACAACCTGAGGGTGAGGGGGACCATTGGCTCAGTTGTGATCATGTGACTCATGTACTACTCATATGGCAAGACATTGCTTGTTTATCAGGCTAAAATTTATGAGAAATGCTTGCTTGTCTTGCAGCACACTCACAGATCTAGTTACTCACAATCCAAGATTTTACTGTTCTCTTCAAAGGAACGTTTTGGGTTGTGAGTTCCAGGCCTATATTTTCAGCTTCCTAAACAACATTTTTATAGTTATATGAAATTGTTTGAGACTTAACATTTCAAAAATTTTATTCATCATATTACAACCCAAACCCACAATTTCACATGGTTGGATCCACTGTATTTCTTATTTTTCTGGATAGTGCCACAACCATTCCATTTTCCAAGGCAGAAATGGGGGGTAAGTGTAAATTCTATTGCTGTCATGTAATCCAATCCATGAACATGTCCTGTTATCTCAGTTTTTTACTGTCTTTTAAACTTGTCTTTTCTTGTCTGTTCCAACTCAATTTCTTTAGCTTAACTCTGTGTTATATCTTGCTATAGTCCCAGAAGAATTTTTAAAAATGATATCTCCCATCCTAATCTATCAGATTATTCTGATAGGTATTTGGCAGAATAATCTCTCTAATATAATATACTAATCTTTCTAAAAAGTGAACTTTATTAATACCTGTTTTAAAATAACTCAATGTTTCATTTTACATTTAGGCAAAAGTCCAAAGTATTAGGTATGCTTATAAGCGTATTCAGAATCTATCCTTTTATGCATTTCCATTTTAATCTCATGCTACAACCTGAAGAGTAGCTGTTATCCAGCTTTATACAAATTCTTGAGTTTACTGAGTAAGGTGTGCTGTCTTCTACATTTCATTCATTTCAGATATTATCTCTTACCTAAAATATATTTACTTACCTTGTCAATTTTCTTAAATAATTACTGTAAAAATTTCAAAATATTACTTTTCTTTAGAGTTTTTTTTTAACTTTCTCAGTCAGTAAAGTGTTCTATAAAAAATTCTGTAACTATGAGCCTGTGCCATAGATACTTTTCTCATTATGTTACTGCCAGTGTTAGAATGTCTCCTACAATTGCCAGAATTTCTTTAGGTATGAGGTCTAGAATTTGTTTTCTCTTTCTATTCTCAGATGATATTTTAGCACTTGATATATAGGGGTACTCAAAGTGTTTTATGAATGTAAAAATACATGACATCCATGGAAGGACTTAATCTGTGATGAAATTATACAGTAGAATTCATTGACTTGATAGTAAGTAATGACTTAGTCTTCTTTGATAGAATGCATTTTTTCTTTAGAGTTCTCCAAAGAAAGTATGTAATCAGTAATTACAATCAGTGATGAATCATCAAATTCAGAATTGTTATATTGCTTTGTTAAGAAAATGAAACATCAGTTCATTACATGAAATAGGCTAAGATTCAAATGTCTCAAACTTTTATGTAATTTCTATCAGATTAATTTATATATAAAAGGGAAATAAAAAAAACATAGGTAGTTTTACATCACTCAATAGAACAAAATGTTTCAAGCAAATTTTTAAGATAAATTATCAACATCATTCTTCTAAAATTCCTCTAAGAAGTGCATCAAGGAATCCAATTCTTCAAGAAGGTCTTTTATTCTCTTATTTAATTCTTATTCTCTTATTTAATTACACTCAGGAAAATATGGTAAATTACTTTCAGGTCCTGTTAAATTTTATAAATGGCATTTTCCAGGAAGGCAGACATTAAGCTGGCATTTTTTCCTCAATTTTGAAAATTGATACATTGAAGACAGTTTATTACCACAGTTTCATTTGAACTTCATATTTCTATCAAACTTAATTTTCTATAACATATCTCCCAAAATAAAAGGAAAAATATTTGAACAATTCAAATTAATGTCCCAAAATTGAGTTAATAATTCCTTGCACTTACATTAATTTGCCTGAAAGATACAATTTACTCCTAAGATTCATCACACGGCTATGAAAAAGAGAAAGAGAGAGAGAGAGAAACTGTGAGTACTTACATATATGTTTTAACATAATTTTCTTACTTTTGTTTATAGTTTTCATAAATCTTACCATTTCAAAGAGTTCTTCAATCCTGAATAATGGCAGTTAAATAAAAAATTTGTCTTTTCCCTTTACATTCCAAATATAGAATTTGAGCTACACAGATATAAAATTCAATGCAAAGATTAGGCAATTAAAATCTACCTTCTCTCTTTGAATAGATTCATTATGCCAGAATTGGAAGGATGTGAAAAATTATAATGCCTTTTATTATTTTTAGGCTTTTTGATTTTATGAGCTCTGGATTTTTATCACAAGTTTTAATACAAGAGGTAACTAACTTCATGGTGTGCTATGTGAAATACAACATGTGCTTTCCTTTCCTGTACCTCATTTTACTGCATTCCTAGTGTATGATGAATCCTGGTCTCCATTTACCGGTATGTGGAATATTTTGGGTCATGCCCAAGAATTTAACAATCTAGAAAAGACATCAGTGTTTTAAAGGGCCTCTTCATCAGAAAACCTCTGAAATTTCACAACCAGAGAAAATGAAACTTATTTTCATACAAAGAAAATTACAACATATTACATTTTTATTTTCTGAAAGTTACATTATTAATAATTTTACTTGTTGATGTTCTTTATTTGAATGAGGAAAAATAAATTTTACAATTCTCCACTAAAAAGAATTTTACATACACACAGTATAAAAGCACATGAGAACAAGGTTTTCGTATTTATTGAAGTCATTATTTCAGTTTAGCTAATCTTGTGTTTAAGATTATCAGTGATAAATTATGTCTTTTATGATAAACCATTTGTTCCAATTTTGGAAGGATAGTTTTTGCTCTTTTTAATAAGGTCAAGAAATGCAATCTTTTTGTTTAATTTACATAAAGTTTGAGTATTCTACCTATGCAATTTGACACATTTTGAGTAAAAATATATTAAGACAGTTGGAAATAACCTACATAAATCAATAAGGTAATCATAAGCTGATGGACACAAAAAATATTACCATTAGTCTTGCATAACCCTCAAATGGAGAAATAATCTAAAAATTGAAGGACAGAGAGATTTACCTGAATAAATGAAACAGGCTAAAAGTTAGTAAGGTATTTATGTTGAAGAAACAGCCAATTGGCAGTAACACTTTTGAAAAATAAACAATAAGACTATTGATATTTAATTAATACATGTCTTTTACTTTGACCTAGGTGCTATGGAGTTCACGAAAGGCAAACAATCTAGCCCACATTGGAGTTACAGTCTATTTTGTGAGAAAAGACATGTACAATGAAGACATCATTATATGTGGTAGTATATTGGAGCCCAGATTTTAAAATATGATATATTATTAAGTGCAGAAATTAGAGAATAAAGTTTCATGTAATAAAATGATATATGTAGTAGAAATTCAAAGTACAAAAGAAGGCATACCAACAAGAGTAAACCATGATGGAGTAAAAATAAATTTTGGATTTTCAAATAGCTTTAACTGAAAATACTACATCCATTTTTGTACTATTAGAGAATTTTTTAAATGAAGGCAAGAATCCTTATATTTTGAATAGAGTTTAGTGACTGCCATTATTTCTCAGTTTTGTTATTTTTATAAAGGAAACACTAATTCTAACATCACTAATTTTGAGGTACACAATAATATATTGACAACTTTTAATAAAAGGCCTAGTAAAGTATTACATCTCAATAAATTATTTTATTATTTTGTGTTTAATTCTGAAAATAAAATAAATTATATCTGAATGAATGTGACTTTTCAAATGTTTATTAACATTTAGAGATAATATATATTCTTGTTTGGGTGCAACTACTGACTTTATGATTCTTTTGTATTTTTATTTCACCAGTGATTTTATATGTATATGTTTATGTGGGTCTAAACTAATGCAAAAATATGAATGGCAGTTTATTGGTTAGAGTTCTCTGGAGAAACAGAATCAATAGAAAATATGTGCATAATTATGCAAGAAGATTTATTAGATAGGCTACAGGATCAGAGGTAGGAGATGCCTCAATGACCATCTAAGGGCTCACAGGCAAGAGAACTCAAAATGACTATCTGTAGCCAGAGATCCAGAGAACGCAGGAGCTGCTCAGTGCAATAGGATGGAAGGAAACAAAACATATGGAATCAAGGATGAGCTCCAAGCCCTGGAAACTCAGAAACGAGTCACTGGTATGAGTCTATGTTGGGAAGTTGAAGAAATTGCAGACAAAGGTCCAAAGGCAATGATGGCAAAGGATACACACCCTTGAGGAGACTGGAGCTCTGCAAAATGGGCACACACTCTTCTTCTTCCCTTCCTTATATGATAGTACCAGCCTACTTTTTGGTGCCACCCATGTGTGGTATGGGTCTTCCTCCCCAGTTTGCTGGCCGAAATGTTGGTCATCCACAGACATACCTAGAACTGTATGTTACTACTCTGGGAGGCATTTCTTATTCCAGTCAACTGGACATATCACAATTCATGGTTATTATCTACCCCTCATCAACTGGACAACCAGACACAGCTTCTTAAACCATAGTTAATCTCCAAATATAATAGCAAGTTCATGCTTACACCTACCATGACACAAGTATCCTGCATAAAAACAGAAACAAACTAATTCCTGAATTCCTGCATGAGAAAAGAAGGCAGAGATTTTCTTTGGGTGATGCTTACTCTTCTCCTGATATTACATAACTTAAATATTATAATGCAGATTTATTTGTTTAGTTTTTATTTTAGTTTATTAGTACATGTGTTTGCATGTACATAATGTTTACATTCCTTGTGGGAATTTGGTATATGCATATAACACGTATTAATTTCTTTCTTAAGCCCCCTTTCCCTTCCCTTCCTCTCCTCTCTCCTTATCCCTTGATCCCCCCTTTTTGTACATGTTTGCAGCATATAATATTTTCAGTCCTTATGTGGAGTTGGCACATGTACATAACACATCCAAGATCCCTTGTTTATTTATTTTTTTAATATGGAACTCATCATGCATTTCTGTGTCCTCCTTGCACAGGGGCCATACTAATCTTCTCTTCATTGTTCCAGTTTTAGTACATGTGCTGCCAAAGCGAACACATCAAGTTCCTTTTTCATTCATCTCTTTCCTCCCTCCCTCTCATTTTTCTTTCTTTTTGGTACCGGGGATCGAACTCAGGACCTTGCGCTTGCGAGGCAGGCAGTGGCACCACTGAGCTAAATCCTCGGCCCCTCTTAAATGTAGATTTACCAATAACTATATACTGATATAAAGTCAATGTTAGGTTACAAAGAAAAACAAAGACATCTGTTCAATATATGTGTATTTGTGTATGAGTGCATTAACAAAATAAGAGATACTCCTGACAGTTATGACTCTTGGTTCTGTAGCTGGTCACATAGCTGTATGTGGTATTTGTAGTACTATCCATTCCATATTCTTTCAGCCCTCAGCAAGCACTTCGGTAGGACTTGGTTTTATAGTTGACAAGGTGACTCATACTTCATTCCTGAAGGTTCTGGGCCATTTGTCAACATGCCTAGACTGTGTTGCTGTAGTTTTCCATTGACTTTAATAACAAAGCATAGTAATAGAAAGAGAAGTGCAAAGGGATATTGGAGGGCGATCAATCCTCCTACTGCCTAGAAAAGGACACAGGGAGGGCTAAAGAAAAGACAACAGAGACTTGTGTAATTTCAAAATATATGGGGGTCTGGGAGGTCAGTGCCTCAGAGTGAGCAAAGACAGAGACACTCCAAGCTAGCCATTATTTATTGGACACACACAATAATTGGAGGGAGTATTAGGTGACAGTGGGAGTATTAGGGGGGAGTGCTAATCCTATGTTGATGACGATCTTAGGTCATGAGGATCTTATGTTGATGAAGGCAATAAGGAGAGCATTCTTATAATAGTAGGTGGGGCAAGATAGCAGGCTAATAAAGAAGTTGTCCTTCCCCCAGTTGAAAACTTTCTCTTTTTTTATTACTACTTAGTTCTCAAAGAACCAGGATGTCTTCAGCTGATATAATCTTGCCTTTGAGAGTCATAGTATCATGGGACCATTAAGGCCTCAACTTGTGACTGGAAGCAAAACAGAGTCATGTTTCTGCATGCCATAGCCAGGCAAGGTGACGTTGGACCTAACACAGCCATAGTCATACTTTAATTATGAAGTGATTTTCCCCCCAAATTTATGCAGAATGGCTCTCAACCAAGGGACCTTCTGAATGTCAAATATATTCTTCTTTAACCCTGTTATGAAGTAATAGTCTAATTTCCTTTTGTAGTCTGGATCGGTTACCCCTGCCAACATTGTAACTACCTTTGTAGTTTGTTAACTCAGAGGCAGTAAGAGTCCAAAATGGCCTGGGGGAAGTCTTAGCTTCTGGTTCAATGGAAACATTGCTGTGCCTGCTGGTAGAAGCCTTTCCCTCTCTGGAAAGGCTAGCAGAGCATAAGGTCACAGGAACTGAAAACAAAAATTTTGCTTGCTAGGTACAATGGAGGTAGTACCATTCCTATTTCTTCCTGCTGACTCCTGGACCCTTGAGTCTTGGTTATGGGAGAAATAGTACCATATATAGGTTGCTGATTCAAACCTGCCTTCTGGAGGACCTTGATCCTACTTCCTATGTTATTGCCAAATAGCTGACACTGAAACTGCATTTTTAAAGGCCATTCCATCATTCTATCAATCCATCTCCATCAGGATGGTGGGGAACACAATAAGAGCATTGAATTTCATTAGTATGCACCCATTGCTTCCCTTCTTTACCTTTGAAGTGTATTTCTTTGTTAGAAGAAATGCTGTGTGGACTACTCTGATGGAGAAATACACCTTCTATAAGTACATGGAAAGTAGTTTTTGCAGAAGCATTATGTGCAAGGAAGACAAATCCATACCAGGAATAAGTGTCTATTTCAGTACAAATGTATTAGGCTTCCTATTTTATTTAGGAGAATATCATGATTAATTAGCCAACACCATAGGTCTTCACATGCCAGCTCATTCTAACTATGCTTTGCCTATGCTGTCCGTTATGGTAAGTGAATCTACTTTGCCTTGTGTGTTTGAATGTTGGCACTTTGTGCCTACTACTCTGTGATCCAACTATACCTACCATATTTAAATTTTTCAATTAAGTAACTATGGTGTCCACCATAAGTTCTAGCATACAGAGTCAAAAGCAATGACAGAGCTCCTCAGGGATGCTGGTGGTCCCCTCACAGATATGTTTTTTATTGTATTAATGAGGGTTACATTTTCTGGGACCTCCCTTGACTAGGAATAATTTTTACTTGAAAAGTCCACTCTAGCATTCTCATTTGCCTGAGCCTTTGAATTCCTTTGTCAAGAGTAAATCAAGAAATATGAGGCATCTCCAGTTGGCCATTTTGATTCATTTTTCAGCCAACCGGTCAAATAAATAGCACTTTTTAAAACTCCTTGGGCTGCAATACTAATTCTAGAATCTTTGCTGAATGGACTAAAATCCAGCCTATAAAGGACCATGTTCCTTTTACCCCTATACTACACTATTAAAATACATTCCAATGGCTGTTCCCGAAACATTTGCTTGTAAGAATTAGAAAACTGAAGAAGTTATTTGGTATCATAGAGTAGCTCCCATGGGTCACTCCATGTATTTCTCCTTTAGGAGCCTTCTGAGATTTGAACCTCATTATAGACCCATAGGCAAAAGTGGGTGATGAGAGTGGCCCTAGGGAATTTTGTTATTGTCTTGCTTGGGAACTCTTTCTGTAGGCAACTCAACATTATTTTTCTCAGGCAGAAATGGACAGGCCAACACCACTGTGAGTCGGGGAGCAGATGCTTCTGCCACTAAGTGTGGGGAAATATCTTCCTCCGGAAAAAAAAAATCATCTTATTAGAATGTAGGTATTCAATGTGCTCAGATGTGGCATGTTCTTTTCAATAATCTCCATCCCAATTCATGAGGTCACATGCTTCCTCACTTTAACTGGAGATACTCTTTGAGACTGAGCATTAAATTTGTGCTGTAATTCAGCCATGGCTTTATGAGGGCTTGTGTTGGGCTTTCAACAACTTTAGCCCTAGGGTAAAAGAGAAAATTTTCCTCCAGAACACAGATGCCTTTAGATTATTTATGCACATTACCCATCTGGAGTTGGGAATTTGAATCCTTGAGCTTGTTTTTCTTTATTACTTTGTGCAGTGATGCTAAGAGCAAACAACCAGCATCCTATTCCTTACCATGCCCAAATACCTCTATCCTCCTTCCAGTTGTCTCCATGTTCACTGCCATGCCTTTATCCAAGTCACTATCTTTGGTTTCTAGCATAATCACTATATTCTCCTGGCCAGTATCTCTGGATTCCAAAATGAGCTTGGAGAATATACAACATAATACTTAACTAAACTCTATGGTCATTCTCCATTTCTTTTAGATGAAGTTTAAATTTATAGTACAGCTTACAAAATCTTCCATCATTTAGCTTCCACCTATCCCTTTAATAATATTTCTTAATTTTCCTTTTGCTCCAAAAAACAGTAATTTTAGGTTTTATTTCATTTTACTGAATCAGGAAATAAAGCTTTCTTTTTCAATTCTTCTTGACATTCAGAATAAAATTAAATGTTTATATCACAGAAATTCACACCCACTGATTTTACTGAAACAAGATTTTACCAGTATTTATCCTTCTAGCCTTGATATATTCTAATATTTTTTATCTTTTGTCCTCTTGTATTTACAAAGAAAAAACTCTCCTTAAAAACAAAAACTAGGAAAAAAACTTCCTGAGCAACTGATTTATTCAGTTGATTTCATTACCCTTTAATGAATCAGGACTTGTGGTTTGGGAAATGCTGGTATTGCAGTGATTAATAACTTATGTTATAGGGTTGACAAAAATGGGTTCCCATCTTGAGTCAACCACTGATTGACTTATATAAACTTTAACACATCAATAGATCTCTAAATCTCCCTTCTTTGTCTAAATTAATGTATAAATATTATATTTTCTTTATAATGTTGATGTGAAAAACAAATACCAAAGTACATATAATGGACAGTGCTTAAGAATGATAAAATGATTGTTAATAATAATATGTGCAGTACATGCAGATATTTCATGAAAATGCTCTTTTCCAAAATTCTACCCCTATAATTTATGGCTAATTCTACCTCATTCTTCAAGTTTCACATCTGGAATATTGTTTTTGACTTTGTAAGCCAAGAGTGCTAACTCGATTGCCTTCAGGGACTTAGTAGGAAATTTAAATTTGAACCCATTCCAGGTGATGCAATTCATTGATCACATTTGGAACACAATAAAAACTTAGACCAGTTTTTAAACACACAATTCCACACTCACACCTAAGTGTGCCAATTTTTGCCTGGTACTGGATTCCATTTCTATAGCTTCACATAAAAAAACCTGTACTTTGCTTTTCACAACACTTGTCAATATTCAAATATTTGTTTACCATCTGTCTCCCCAACTAGGTTATACATTCCATATGTATAACACTAAAACTACCTTGTTTACTGTGTGTTGCTACTTTGCATATGGTATTTCTGAACGGAACAACCAAGTGGAGGGCCTAACATGAGCCTAGCTTGTGGTTAATGAGAAGAACAGATTTTTCCCTTTGAACAAAAAGTCTGACATTAAATTGCCTAAGTTTGCAAAAGCTTGGGGTTCAAGGACAATGGGGCAAGCTGGAGGAAGTATTTATGAGTATAGTGCAGATGATAATGATGACTTTGATGATCAGTACATTCATTAATGCTGTCCCACTGTGGTTCCCTTTTGAGTGGTTTATGCTTAATCTTGGAAAAAGATTCTAAAATCCCATCTATTTTACTAAAATCTCTTTGGGAGATTAAGGGTGCACATAGCATGAGTGAATTCAGCAAAGTTGGTGCCAAAACCCATGACAGCAACAGAAGGTGGCATTGTTTGGCATTCTGTAATGATGCATTCTTTGTCTTCAGCCATTGGCAGGCCTCAAGTGTGTCAACGTGGGGAGGAAGCTGATTGTCTCCAACACAGCCGTCACAGCTGAGACCAGGGGAAGAACTGTCAGTTTTATAGAATTTTCCTGGTTACCTAAGTTCTGAGTTTGGGAATATTTGTGAGAGTTCTTGGATAGTCCTAGAGATAAATAGGGACAGTTTTAAGTATTTAAATTGGACAGAAAGTTTAGAAAATGTGGATGAGGGCACAACAGAGTAAACATAGTGTAGAAACATATTGAGATCTGAGTTTTCTTCTCAGGTTGGAGAAACATAAAAATTATCATGGTGATTAATTATGGATAATTCTCCTCAGTTATTTTTTCTGAAATTTTAATAATGTGGTTTATTATTTCTAAAGTGGAAAATATTTTAAAAGAATTATGGTAACAATGTTAGTTTATATTTGAATAACATGTATGTCAACAATCTTGGTGTACCATATATGGAACTTTACCTAGAGAAATATATCTCTGTATAGATAAAGTAACACATCTATACATAATAGCCACGTGTCTATGGATAGTTCTATGTATTTTCCATATAAATATATATTCATATATGTATATATTTTTATTTTATATATTTTTATTAGTATATATCTGAGATACATAATTACAGTCATTTGGGAAAACTGGTACGTGTACACATCACATCTCAATCAGTTTTACTTCCTTTCCCTCCCTGTTCTTTCTTCTCCCTTGTCCCAGATCCCTTTCCCATCTCCATAAAGCCTATCTCCCTGATTCCTATAATTTTTCCTTCATTTTACCCTGTATATTATTTAATTTTGGGTTTACCATTGAAAAGGAGCCATGCAGTATTTAACCTAGATTATTTTACTTAGCGTTCTGGGCTCAAGATGCATGTATTTTTCTATAAATGACTCAAAATTATTTTGTTTTATGGCTGAGTAGTATTCCATTATGTATATGCCACATTTTCCTTATCCATTTATCTCTTTATATAGAAATACAGCCTGCTTCTAAAAATTAGTTATTATGAGTAGTGTTGCAAAAAACCTGAACCTGCATGTATCACTGCAATATGATTTCTTTAATTCTAAATCTGCAACAAAATCAGGATATATAATTCATCCAAAAGCCTTGTTAACATCATCTCATAAAGAAACTTGAAACTTGTAATTTACTCAGATTTCCCCATAAAAAGTAGAAATCAAGTTTGGATCAGAACCATGAGTTCATATATAACTATTATTTAACTCTCATGGAGAATGTCTTTAAAATTATGTAGAAAGAGAAATTGAAATCCTCTGCAACAGGGAGGCTAGCATATTTTTTTTTTTCTGAGACAAAAAGGGACTGAAAATTGTGGAGCTGGTTGGAAGCAGAAAAGAAATGTCAGGAAAATACCAGCTAAAATAACAGGGTAATATAGTAACCTTTATTTCCCCTTCCCTGAAGAAATTATTCAAGTGTATTTTATAATTACTTTTATTTTCACTTTCTCTAAAATTACTCATTAGTGACAAGCAAGCACTACCAGCATCATTTTATGTAGTACTAAGTGGTAGAGAAGGGAGATTTATATTTAGCTCTGAAGCCTCAGGAAGATGAAGCAGATAATGTCCATAGAGGTGTCAGACTAGCTTAGCAAATGTTTTGCCAGTTAAAATGATTAAGGTGCTTATCTCCCTCAGTGGAGTTAAGCCCATAAAACCAGTAATAGCAATTTTGTGTATTGTTAAAACTATGTCCGATTTTGAAAATAGGAGTTTCACTGAATCCTTCTACTTCTATTTTTATTGCACAGGCTTGTCTGTCTTCTCATATGTGCCAACAGAAGAATCTCCACCACAAGACAAAAATCATGCGAGACACTGAAATTGAGTATCAACCAATTTGTTCTGGCTTTTAGACTGAAAAACAATTACTGTTGAATAAATGTATTGACACGTATATGAAGAAAATTTGAAATTGGTTAAAATCCTCTATTCATGTGCATGTATTTGTGTGTGTATATATGCTTATCTATAGTAGTCATTTGTCTTATATACGCTCAGAGGAAATATAAAACAAGTCATATACCAATGAAAGTAGTTCAAGTAACTTCAGCTTGCAATAATACAGCCATTATACTTTCTGTAAGTAGTGAAGTGCGTTTCTTAAAGAGTGGGCTCCAAATCCACATGGTCCACTACTGGAAAAACTGCTGCCCTGCTCCATATGACAACAGCCATTAGTTCCCACTCATGAGTCACTTGCCATTCCTTTGGGCTGCACAATATAGTAACGCTGAGTATACACTTGAATTTTAGTTCTTTAAATCCTGCTTCTTGCAAGCTCATCATGCTTCTGGCTGATTCTGAGAAATGGCTGCTGGGTTTAGAACTGGTGGTGAGAGGTAAGGATGCTTACCTACTTCTAAACTACAAAGAATTGCTAAATCATGGTCCAGCTTTATATAAATCCATGCATTGTAGAGTATTAAGAAGAACAAAAAGCAGAAAAAATTGTTAAAAAGCACTCAAAAATACATCTTTTCTACTTACACTCAACAAGAAAAGATAAAAAGTGTGTAGCACCTTTCTGTTTTCATTGTTGTCACAGAGGAAGAATGCTATGCTGCATGTAATGGAGGGCCTGAACATACACAATCTAGCCTCAGACTTCTTGGACTGTGTGATAGTTAATTGTGGTGTCAATTTGAAAAAGAAACACCTAGAAGATTAATTCAGCACAGTTCTGAGTGTTTCTGGATGACTGACTTACTGAACAGGGAAGAACCACTGCGGATGTAGGTGGTATCAACCAGTGTCCTAGAGGAAATAAATAGGGAAAGAGAAACGAAATCTTTTACTTCTACAGAGGAGCTGCAGTGTTCACTGTCACCTTTGGACATCAACTCCAGGCTTCCAATGGAGGCTTATTAGCCATCCAGTGCAGACTTTCCTGTGCTGATTTTCAGACTTTCCAGTGTAGATTTGCATGGACTTTTGACTAGATCCTCAGCTCTCAGTGCATAGAAGGTCCTATTGTGTTCTTCCACCCCAACTCTGCAGGTGGCCATTGTAAGCCTACCTTGTTAATCCATATGTGTGTGTGTGTATTTTATATTAAGTCTGTTCCTCTAGTGAACCCTAACTGATACAGATTACTCCTCACAAGATATGAGAAAAAAAACTTTAAAAAATACTGTGGTACTTAATGGTCATTTGAAAGTTAAAAATTGGTTTAATGAATTAGCATAATTCAACAGTACATTACGTTAGATCCTATGTAATTAATACTACTATAGGTAGGCAATTACACATATATTTGATACTCTCATCAACTCTGTTCTGTAGGCATTATTATTCTTGCTTCAGATGAGGAAGTCAAACAGCTACATGACTTGTCCAGTATTGCACAGAGAGCAAACAGAATGCACAGTTTGGGGTCAAAATTCTCATTCCAGAGAGTGACCTTGCTCTTGGTGTCTGATCTGATTGCCAGAAGACAGATTTGGTTCTTAGTACCTTTTTGATCTTAGGGATGGATTGAGTCCATTTTATCTCAAATAGATTAAATTATTCAATAGTAGTGTCAGAGTAGACTTTTGGCTATTAGTACATGATGTAAAGTGCCATATAAAATTTGATTTTTGAACAAAAGAATATTTTGGAATAGCACAGCATAGAAAAATATATATATTTTAAAAGTTAAGTAATCTAAAAATTTTCAATTCATATAGTCAATCACCTCAAGATTTGAGGCAAATCTTTTTCTTTATGCATGAAGGAATGATTCCTTACTCCTTCAAAACATGTCTACCAGCATTCAGTTACCAAGAAGTGAAACATGCCTTTTTTATTATTTAAAAAATGCTTATCCAAGGTCACTTCTAGAAAACTTACCTCACCTCCTAGTCAAAGCAGCCTTGCACTATCCAGTCTGTCATATTCTCCTCTTCTCTTATAGATAAAGAATTATCTGTAGAAGCCAGGTATGTTTCTTGGGTCTCTAATGCTTTAATTTTGAGGTATAAACTTGATATTTTTAATTCACTCCCAAGCCTTCTCTGGGATCTTCAGGTATGTGGAGCTTCTGAAAAAGTAGCTTTAACTTTCAGACCCTGAAAAATTTTATTCTCTCTAATATATTAAATATATATGGATATCTTTACTGTATTTACATATATTTGTAGGTTTCTGTGATTCTGGAACTGTAATGTCTCATCCTTGCTCTTGTTCATTCAAAAACATGCAAATCTTGGGCTGAGGATTTAGCTCAGTGGTTCCAGCACCTGCCTTGCAAGCGCAAGGTCCTGAGTTTGATCCCTGGTACCCCCCCCCCCCCCAAAAAAAAATCAAACATGCAAATCTTCTGAGTTCTCATTCAAATGGTATCTTCCTTATTTAAAAAGTTGTCCTACTTTGAAAAAAATTTATGTCTCAGGTAGTAATATCTTTAAAACACTGATAAACTACATAAATAAATGATCTGTGTATATTTTCCACAGTCATCTCTATATTAATGGCTTTGTCTATATGTAATATTGATTTTCCTACTAGATTTTTAAGGAATTTTCACACGTAAAATCCTCCATGGAGACATATTAGATACAACTGTGTATAAATAAATTAACTGAATAATTAGGATTCTCAAACTTTAGTGAAAATAAATATAGCAAGGGGTAGCCCAGGAGAATATGAATTCTGTAAGTTCTCATTAGGCCCAAGAATCTGCTTTGTAAAAATCTATCCCCAGCTATCAATATTCAATAATATTGGACTAGAAGAAAATCTATAGTAGGTTTCTTGATGCATTCCCAAGAAAAGAATGCAAGAGATGATAAGATGGAATCCTAGAAGGATGTTAGGAGACAAAATGTCAATACAGAGGTTCTCTATAGAGAACCTGACCTTTGAGAATGGAAAGACAGAGCCAGGAGAGCTACTGTGGCCTGCTGAGCTGCAAAGAGGCTCACTGATGTGATTTCTCAGACCTAGCCCAAGATGGTTTTACTTTCTGACTTCCCAGCTACAGCCTGTGTGGGTGAGACAGCCCTGTATGTCATGGGTCCGTCTCTCACATGGTAGTCTCCCTCCTGAAGAAAGGAGGTATGTATCTCATCCTTACCTCAGCCCATTGCAGCTCATCATAGCCCACTTGGCCCAACCTCTCAATAAACACATTGCTTCATGAAAGTGAGTATTATGTCAGAAACCAGGGTGTGCTGGACAAACAGAAAATTGCTGGAAAAAAATGTAGGTAAAAGTGCAGGGTGAAAACAGATTAAGATGGAGAGAAATAGTGTAGAATATATTATGCCAATACTGGATGACTTCAATAGCACTAGTCTTAAGAACATTTTGGTCAGGTTTACTAAGCTTTAGACAGGTCATAATTCAGCTGGAATATGTAGGGGGAAAGATATCTACGGCTCTCTGAGTGGTAAGAAATCGCCTACAGATTAAAAATTGTGAATAGTTCATACAGTTTGTAGTTATCTATGTTATTTAATATGAAATGATAGTGGTATAAAGCAATTAAAATAATTTATTCAGGTGATATCCAAACTTATTTTCTATTCTCATGGATTCCTGTTTTAATTATTTTAATTTAAAGAAGAGGAAAAAAAGACTAGTGATAATTGGTAGTGGATATTAATGTCCTCTAATATATCACAATTTCACTTCTCCATCTTTGTTATTGCAGCAATTCAGACCCAATCAACATTTCTGTGAGAATCACTGCATTAAAGAAATTCAGTTTTACTGAAAGTGTTAAAAAAAAGTCTCTATTTTTATAGCAAGCTAATAAGTGACTGAATTAGAAAATATATGCAATTATGTTTGTGTATTTTAACTGCTATATTTATATGTGTAAATCTATAAACACAAAGAAATGGTAGGAAGAATTATAAAATCTAAAGTATTATAAATCTAATTATAACATATAAAATATTTCACCAAGGCAAAATAGGTAAGAGAAAATATATATCCCATTATGATCCAAGTCTCACCAAACTCCCTTATCCTACTCTGCTCTTTGTAACTTTAGTAGTTGCTTAAATTATTTTTCAAATTGCTAAGACACAATACCTGACACCCACAAGTTAAAGGAGAAAAGATTCATTTTGACTCACATTTTATAGAGGTTTTGGCCCATAGTCAGCTGCCTCCAAGGCAAGGTGGCACAGCAGAGGGACTTCACAGAGGAGAAACAGTCCATGGCAGAGCAGGCAGTAAGCAGCAAGCTGCAAACAGATTACTATTTCTCCAATTTTACACTTGATCTTGTGTATTTTCATTTTTAAAAGGTAATAGTGGAATGATTACTTGCCTTTCTAAACAAAGGTATTAGCTAAAGAATGAGCTAGATTAAAAAATTTTTTTCTTCTCCTCAGTGGAAATCATCAAATCCCTTTATTAGCTCTTCTCATAAATTAAAAACTAATGTTTACTTAAAAGAAGAGAACAAAGATGGGAAGGTTAAAAAAAATAAAAGATGTTCACAGGGACCAATTGTTAATAATTATTCCTTCAAAATATATCAGAAAAATATGTTTGGTTGAAATAAATTAGAAAGATTGTGCTTATAGTTAATAAAAATTCTTCAAGTTCAACATCTGAACCTTTCCATAAACATAATCATCTTTAAAATAAATCAGTGTAAATAAACTGTCAGATGACTAATTCTAAAATCAGAAATAGTAAATTCACATGTTTATTTTTCATCACAACACAAACTTTGAAATGTAATTAGCAATGGTGAGAGTCAGTTTGTTCTTCACCTGCTGCCAGCATCTGGTTAAAAAATTCCCCCATATACTCACTAATATTATAATGTACTGCTGTGCTCTTTCAATCTGCTTATTATTCTCATTTTATTCTGCTCCTAAAGGATATATAGTATATAGCTTATCTTGGAATTGCCATCAAAGTTTTGGAAGCGCTTTAAAATTGTCAAATATCTCTTCCAAGAGAAAATTTTAAAATAGGACTACCTATTCCATTATGTTTCAACTTCTTCCAGATATCTTGTTGTTCTCTTCATATTACCTCACTGTATATAAATTTAATTTAGAATTCTAAAACTTCAAAATCAGCAGACACGTTAGACAGTACTTACATCAAATTTTCTACTGTATTAATATGCCATCCTATTGTATGTTGTTGTTGCAAATGGTGACTGAGTCTGGATTTGGCAGCACCTTCTAGAAGCACATTTTATTTCCTGGCAGTCAGAATTATCAGGAAGTAGTTCCTCACAAGCAAGCACAATACCTTCCCCCAGTAACTTCCTATCACTACTTTTAATTATATAATCTGAAATCGAGTTCTGTAAGACAAAGTCCATATGATTTACCTGATTTTGCCCAATTGCAACCAAGTGAAATCCCTCCCTGCCCCAGTCCCCAAAGTCATGAGGATCACTGTTTTATGTTTCTGGGAACTTTTGAAATAGTTACCATAATTCTTCATAATTTGTCACATAATAAAAATTCACCTTCTAAGTATCCTTACCCTCTGAAATGAATATAAGTACAGAAAATTGGTTCTTTTCCAAGTGACTTTGTTAGGCGACCGTGATACCTACTGTACTGTGGAAAATGCTCCAAATGACTTTGTAAAGTCAGCCCTTTCTGCAATAAAAATACAGAGGGACAATGTGCTATTGCAAGCAATATTTTAAGAAAAAACCAAGATTTTAAACATTTTTAAAATTTTATTTTATTTTTATTTTTTAAAATTTTACTGTTTATTAATTTATTAGTACATGTTTACAGTGCATGTTTGTCTATCCATATAAATATGTATATAATATATGTACATATTTACCTCTACATATATATAATATGCAAATCTACATATTTAATATACATTTTTCCTGGGGAAATATTTTTCCAAACTCTTCTCTTGGCAGTGTTCATAGAGTAGAATTCCTTTATTTCCTGTGCAGAATTTATATATTAACCTATATTTTAGGTCTGAAAATGGCTTCAAAGTAATATACCTAAAATCTACTTGCACTAGCTTCTATGTAACTAGACAATGTCTGACTGTTTGCCTTTGTAATCTGACAAAGAAGACTTGATATGAAATTACCTATTTAACTGTTAGGTGCTTATGGAAGGCAGGACAAATATCAAGAGCATGCTGCTCTGCCATTTAGAAGTTTGTCTCTGCAAGGTTGCTCTCTGTCTTAGTCACTTTCCTCCTTACTGGGACACAATACCCAAAACTCATAATTTAAAGGAGGAGAGGTTTTTTTTGGCTCATGGCTTGTAGAAGTTTCAGTCTATAGTTGGCTGGCTCCAGGGCAGAAGCAATATGGTGAAAGGGATTGGACAGAGGAAAGCTGCTCACCTCATGGTGTCCAAGAAGCAAAGCGGGTTAAGAGAGGAGTCAGGAAGGGAGCACTAGCCATCCAGGTCACACACACAGTGACCCACCTCTTCTGACCAGGCTTCACTTCCTACGAGCAAGTGAGCTATAAGCCCCTATAATCCAATTGCTGTGCAAAGACTGTGCCTAAGAACTGAAAAAGATTTAGGGGACATCTAGATATAAAAAAATAAAACTCTATATTTATTGCTGTCTCTCTCTCAAGGGCCAGTTCTCATGAAGAAGGAGGATGTTCCTTCTCAATTGAGATGATCCTCACAGGTCCTTTCCTTCTAGCCATACAGAAGAAAAATTAGGAGTGAAGAGGACTGTTTTGGTTTGTTTTGTTTAATGGTAAACAAGCTAGTACTACTTTTGATAAAGTCAACTGTAAAAACTTGTTCCTCATTCTTTGTTTTGTTCACCTTTCTCCCTCCCTCCCTGTATTCCTCCTTCCTTTCCTTCCTCTTTCACTGTTCTCTCTCTCCCTTTTTCTCTCTCTCCCCTCCTTCTTCCTGTCTTCGTTTCAATTTTTTTTCCACCCAGTTATTCATGCCTAACTTCTCCATGTCAGAAATTTCTTCCAACACTGGAAGTCAGTGGGGCTGCTATAAGAAAGTCAAGGAAAGAGAGAATGGACTATGTGGAGATGAGAAGAGAAGAGAGGGTGGGGAGAGGAAGGGGAAGTGAAAAGGACCAAGATGTGATAGATATATTTCAGTTCACCAAGAGGAAAGTATTTATTATGTATCACAGTCACATCCTAATGAAAAGGTGGGGGTCAAGTTCAAGATAAAAGAATTGATGAGATATAAATGCACACTTGCCTCCAGCTTCCTGGCTGAGGCTTCTGAGTAGTGACCTATAGTAGTTGAAGGGCTTTAAATGGAACATTTCCTAGCTTCCCCATTCGGTACCCATCCTCGCACCCTTACATTAGCCGTATTACTGGTAACTCACAGGATTTTTAATAGTTGCCCCTTTGAGGAAAATAATTATATGTCAACTCCAGGGGTCTTCTCCCATTTTACATCAAGTTGCATCAAAACTGGAAGATTGTCTCCTAAGTTTCTTGTATGAACTACACTGTTTTCTGGTTTCAACAGGAGCAATATTTTCTTCAAACATTAAGGTTTGTGTGTGGTGGGGTCATGTGCAAACTTCACATTTTCCAACTTCCTTGAGTATAAATTCAGACTGAAAGTTGCATACTCTACTCATATTTTTAAAATAATCATCCTTTCCAGAATGTGCTGAAAATGAGGTAAGCCAGAATTTAAATTCCATTTAAGCCACTTGTATCAAATGTCTGTAAGCAAGTTTTCAACTTAATAAATCTGTTTTCCCACATGTAAAACAGAGGTAAGAATATCTATCCAGAAAAGTTGTTGTGAAAGGTGAGTTTAATAGATGTAAAGCATCGAAGCCATGGACTCATATAAGAGAGGTACAAGGATGAATAAATAAATGAATTTATGTATTTATTTGAAGCTAGTTGTTAATATCAGTTCTTTTAAGTTACACTCTAAATCACTCGACTGTCCATATGTCCATGATAATCATTTTGGATGGTATTTTAGGAGTGAAGTGGGAACTGCTTCTCTGAAGTCTTCTAAGGAAAACAAAGTTTCCTCTTGAAGACGGGGCCTCTGAAAACTCATCAGGATGGCATTCTTAACCATCTCTCATGCTTTTCCTTTTCTCCAATATTTTTCCCAAACGTGTAGGAAATTCTGAAAGAAAAGGTTCTGTAGTAATCTCCATAATTTTCCTCTCACTTTTGTGGTGTAAATTATCATTCTATTTTCTCAGCAGTTCATACAGATGGGGATAATTACAGAATGCACTGCAGAAATAAATCACTTCTTCAGTAAAAAACCCTTTAAAATTAGTGTCATTTCTTTAATCCTATAACTTGAGATTTATCTCTACTGGATGTACATGGCAAGTATCACTAATACCTAATAAAGTAAAATAATATTTCAGTAAAACTTTTCTTAATACAAATATTAAATTTCTTTTGACTATTATTTAATTGTAAGTAGGAAAGACCAGTTCTTGTTCTGGATCCTACCAAGTGGACAACTCTGTATGTTCATGCTTAGCAGTAGACTTTTTAGCAGTTTCTGTCCACCTCTAAAGATAAAGAGATAAACCAGCAGTTTATCTGATAACATATATTCTTTTGCTAAACAACAGAGTTTGTTTTCTGGGTCCATTTTACCTTTGAGGAAAGTCTATCAAAAGATATAGTTATCTTCCCTCAAAGCTGCCAGGCCAGATGAAGCCGTTCCTCTGTTTCCTGCTGCCTCTTTACCCTGGAAGGGTGCTTGGCCATTTCTGCTGCTGATCTGTAATTTAGTTTCACAGGGAAGCAGCCTGAGAAATGGCACTGTCCCTGAGCTGACTCAGCTGGGCTCTGCCTGGGAGAGAAAGTCCTCCCATCTGAGTCTAGAAAGAAGCGATAGGAGACAAGAAGTGTGCTGACACTTCTATCAAACTTCAAATGTCAATTACAGTAAAATGAGCTAATTTAGCACTTTTTGCTTTTGGCCACAGATTGACAGGCCTGATTCCAAAGCATAGCATGAGATGAGGCCAGGACATTTGGTGGTCTTTGCAGTTTCTAACTTGCTGTCTTTCACAGGTCAGGAAAGGGTGAGGGAGAAAAGGAGGAAACTGAGTGATATCTTGCAGGGGTAGCTGAATGCTGTGCCCTTTTTAGTGTTGCACTGGGCTGATAATCAGATCACTATCACTATCCTCAAATGTGCAGGCTAGGCTTTGTGTCTAAGAGATTTTCATCTCAGAAGTAGTCAAGAGCAAAATTCTTAAAGCAGACTAAGTTGAAATCCCCAGTTCTACCTCTATCTGTGTGACCACAGACAAGTTACTTACTTCCTCTGCCCCTCAGTTTCCCTACACTACAAATGAGGAGCAAAATTGTACTACTTAACCCATAAGACAGTTGTGGGGCTCAAATACGCTAAGGCATTTAAAGTACCTGTCTTCTTAGGTAATAATACATGCAATTTATTTTCATTATTGAATTAAAATACGCCAAAATTGGCTCAGTGAAATAGATATTATAATATTCATCTTTACAACACAGAATCTAGACTTCTAACCTCACAGTATATGGTTGACAAGAGGCGGAATGTATCTTGGAATGCTCGAGGCCAGCCCATGAGGCAGAGGTCACATGCATAGCCAGCCTTTTTGAGCTAAAATTCCTAAGTGAATAATACTTAACCACTACTTTTTATCAAGCTCCACAGGGAAAAAAGTATATATTGTGCTTTTGACCAACCAATAAAATGTCTTACATTATTTCTTTGGTAAGAGCCTCATGAAATGCAAGTTAAATGACTTGCCCAAAATAGAGTTTCCAGATGAAATATAAATCTAATTAAATTAGAATTTTAGACGAACAGTAAATATGTTTTATTATATATAGTATATCCTGTGAAATACCGTGATACATATTTACACTAAAAATAAATCAATAGGTTTCCAGACATCAGGGGATCTTAATTTAAGATCTGAACAGTTTCTGTACTGCCCAGTACAAAGATAAAACATAAGAAGAATATTCAATATTCTACTTTCTGGTTAGGTGTTCCTTAAAGCCCTTCCTTCTTTTCTTCTTTCCTTCCTCCCTCACTCCCTCCCTCTTTCCCTTCCCCTCCCTTTCCTTTCTCTTCCCTGTCTTTCCTTCTTTCCTTCCTTCCTTCCTTCCTTCCTTCTTTCCTTCCTTCCTTCCTGAAACATACTTTCACTGTGAGTACCTTTTCATTCTGTGGACGATACTATAATGTACCACTTTTACTTTACATAATAAAACTTCTCTGCTAAGTTGTTCTTATGTGCTTCATACTGTTTTAGTCATAAAGTATAGTATGACATACAAATGATGTCTTTATTGATTGATTGATCCACGCCCTTTTCAAATGCTGAATATGGATGTCACTAGAGATCTGATGGACAGTTAATAGTATTCCTGGCCTTAATGTTCATTTGCTTTGTTAATGGTGAGATGAAAGTTGGAGGAATGAGACAGATACCTGATGCAATAATTATGAAATTAATTTTATATATGATAATAATAGTAAGTTACATGAAATAATAACACAGAGTGCTATGAAGACCCATGTCAAGAGAACACTTATCCAAAGAAGAGACATTTTAGGTCATATTAAAGGGTGCCCTTTGTTACATGGGCATCATTGAAAAGTAACTTAAAATAATGGAAATGAAAAGTACAACATCTAACTTTGGATAGGAAAAATTAACTTTTATTAGAAAAAGCTTCTACCAGTACAGTTCTGCTTAAAACAAGACCTTAAGTTATGATGATGCCTGCTGTCTCAGCTATGAAACAAAGAAAAGGACTTTAGACCATTTGAGTAATGCTCAAATAATTTCATGCCATTTTCTTTACCATAAAATTTAACTTGTAACCATAAGAATCTGTTCAACTCTTTTCTGGAGAAGGACCTGGACCTGGAACGGTGTTTGAATTCTTCAGTGTAAAGATAAATGCTGGAATGTCAAGTAGGGGTTGATTGACAATGTTCTGCTATGAGCTGTGATGAGCATAATACCACAGTTTCCCACACGTGAGCACTGGGATTACAGTGCTGAGAATGAGTCCATCGCAAAGATGCCATTTGGCCCAGCAGTTACTGCCTATTCATGAACCACTTACCACAGAATAGAACCATGAAAGTATTGATAAAGACATCTTTGCTGTTCTGTGAAAATCATTACATGCTATAACTTCTATCTTATGCTTGTGATTCATAGGCTTTCTCTAAGGAACAGTTTATACCCTTAATTAGAATCACTTACACAAATTTTCTGTAGATATTTATAGCTACATGATAGCTGTCAACCTTGAAGAATCTTTGATTACTGCAGATTCTGAGATGATGTTGCCTACTCCAACTCACTCTTAAAAATTGTAACCCTTCCTTTCTTTATATTTTCAATAGCCCTTGCTCTTTTTAAATATAACTTGCGCTTTGCTTATTATATTTATTATTTATTGCCTTCTACTAAGAGTAATATCAGAGATCTTATTTTCATTTTCTGATATATCTCAAATATCTGTGACATAGCTGGTACTTGTTAATATTTGCTGAATGAATTTCCTTATAGGTATGAATTCAGATAAAGTTGCAAGATTAATTCTGTGGAGTGTGATTATGACATTTTCTTTGTAAAAAATATTTTAATAGTATTTCATCTTCTATGAGATTGAGTCCAATCCCTTAGCTTTATTATTCAAATCCTATCTTCAAGCTTCTACTTGAGCCTTATAATCATGTGATATCTAATCATAGCAAACTAACCGCCATGTTCTTCCACAGATTGTTCTCTCTACCAAACAAGACTTTCAGGTTATTATTTGGTTATGTGGCATGATAGTACACAAAAATTGCCTCAAAATCCAGTGCAGTATCTCAGCCAACCACTTAGGCATTCTGTGGGACAGCTCAGTCTCAGAGTGAGCTCAGCTGGGATCTGTAGGGCTCATCTCCAGGCTATAGGTTGGAATTAGGTCAGCTCCATGTGTTTCTGTGTCTTCCATGGCCCAGAAGCTATCCAGAATACATTCTCTTTCTGGAAGATTACTAAATGTAAGTGAACACACTTAGACATATGAACACACTTAAGGGCTCTGTTTGTAACATGACTGTTTAGTTGAACTGCCTAAAGAAGAACACATGGTCTAGCACAATACCAGCGGAGAAATATATATGTAAATGTTCCATCCAAAAAATAGACAACTGATTATTTTCTGATCAACATTCATATCCTGAGCATTTTCTTTTAAAAAGTATCCATCAAGACCTACCACACCTGTTGTTTATTTTATGAATCCCTGATTTAGTAAATAGATGCTCCCATTTTCATGATTCTCTTAACTTTGTTTATACCTGAATCATTATGGCAAAACTAGAAAATTTTCTATTAAAATATCTATCTGGAACACCAATTATATATGCATAAATAGAATAGTCCATGAAAGACAAAACCAGTCTATTTAAAACCTCTAAGTGCCATGTGGGATAGGGAAAAATATCATTTTAAAGTTAGTAGATGTTGTACTGGGTATAACATATCTAGAAAATTTTCCAATTTAAAACTAACTAGAAACAAGTGATCTGAAATTAAGTTTCAAAATAAAATATAATAGTACATGCTAAAGTGTTCAGTACAATTCCCCAAACACTTTTTTTCTGTAGGAATGGATGAAAATGTTCTTGGCTATAGATTTATATTAAATATTTAGGACATTGACAGAAGCATGTGGCAGTCAAGAGGATAGAGTATCGTTTGTTTCTTCTAAATTTCATCTATAAAAAATATTTTCTTTTTAACTTTTTGTTTCTAAAAGTCAAATGAGGGCTGGGGATTTAGCTCAGCTGTTTCTGCCTCCTGCTGCGCAAGCTCAAGGACCCGAGTTCAATCCCCAGTACCAAAAAAAACCATAGTCAAATGAAAAATTCCTGAAGTTGTTTTAAAAGATCAGTTGCTCTGTACATCCATCTATCCATCCATCTCACCATTGTTCATTATTCCATCCTTTTATTCATATGGTTCTACTTTTATCAAGTAAAATAAAGTTTAACAGATAATTAATTAATACTAATAAACCAGTTTAGAATCTCTTAGTCCATTTTCTGCTGCTGTAACAAAATGTCTGACTCCATGTAACTTATAAAGATACCTCTATTTAGCTCACAGTTTTGGAGGCTGAAAGACCAAGATTGGAGAGCACATTTGTTTAGCCTACAGAGAGGGATGATGGCAGGCAGCATCACTGTGTGAAGAGTATGAGCAGATAATATATAGTGAGATATGAAGCCGGAGATCTTGATGGGCCAAGTTTTTTCTTTCTATAATGGCTCACTTTCATTAGAACCTACTCACTCTCTGGAGACCAGTATTCATTCCTTCTGAGGATGATGACCTCATGACCTAACTGGTTTCCACAAAGCCTCATGTATTAAAGATTCTACCACCTGTCAATATCAAAATAAGGTCTACACTTCCAGAGCAAGGAATTTTTGAAAGCCAACCCAAATCAACTCTAAATCATAGCAGAATGCATTATTTATTTCACTTACACCTTTGCCAAAATTCTGACCTGGTATTTCCTGTGTGCTTTTTACTACATTCTTCTACATGGGGAAAAAAATGAACCCACATACTGCACTCATTTCCATTATACCTTGTTGGAGAGGCTACTCACCATCATTTCAAAATAGAAGAGTCAACTTTCAGTCTACTACCTATGAGACAAATACATTTCTGACTTTTAAAATTTATATTTTCAATACTAAATTAGTTTGAGAACCATCTTGTATAGTGGTTGTCAAATAAATTAGATTTATGAAGAAAATTATTTGACCTTGGAATTACAATGTACAACATCAGCAGCAGGCTGCCTTACCTTACTAACTGTTTGCTTTACAGTTAGAAAATAAGTACATGTTGGTAGAATTTTGTGTGCAATTTTAGGTAATTTTTGTGGATTTTTATGATGAAATTTAAAAGTTTTCCCTTCATAAGAACCAGACATAAAATAGAAGATATTAGGTTATTAATTAATGAATAGGAAATTACTTTTTGGATGCAATGTGAACAACAATATAATTGTTTTTGTCAATCCCCAAAGAAATTCCTTTCAATCTAGGTTTAAATTTTCTACTGTTTTAAAATTATTCCTTCAATGTTAGGCATAGTATATCCAGTTCATTTATGTTCTTTACTTTTAGTCTACAGGTGTCTTATCTGCACAGAAGCACCAAACATTAAAATTGATATGTGACATATTCAAATGGGTTAATTTTATAGAAAAACAAGTTTCACCTTGGAAAATAGAGTCAAGCTTTGATGCATTGGAGGCTAAAATTAGTATTCTCTGAGAGAGGAACAAGATAGCAAAGAAATAATCCAGGTAATACAAACCTAAATGACTTCAGGGTCAGGAAAAAATTGAGCAGACACGTGTTAAAAATAGGAATGGTAGCAACTGTGAATGAGTAGAGTTCTTAAAATAATCCCAGTCCAATGTATCATATCAGCCAAATAAAACAGCCTAGAACCTTCCTCATGAGGCTGCTGGTCCAGAAAATTGGAGTCAATGAAATGAAGGATCTTTGAACAATAGGTAAACAAATAAGTGCGCAACTATATGTGGTAAGAGAAAAGACCTCTGCATTGCCTTAATGATGTCAAGATTTTTCAGACTGAAAACTTATTTGCTCAAGGCTTACATTTTATACAAGTGAATGCTAATCTAAGAAGGATTAGTCATGATTTCCTGCATTATAAGAGATCCAACAAAAACTTACATAAACTTCAAAAAGCAAAAAGTTTGTCTTGTAGATATTTTAGGAATTCACAGAATTTTTTTCAAAGGCCAAAAAGGGAAAGAACTGTTAGAAAAATTCATCAGGGATTGGTATTGTGAATTCAATATGATTAGGAGATTTTTTTCTTTTGTTACTTCTCCCCTCTTATTCTATCTGTTCACTTATCTCATCGGATTTCACTTTTCATTTCTCATTCTCTTCTACAGACAAGTCCTTCCAATATGAAAGAATTAGAGATTAATTTTGTCATGTTATCCATGTATTAATCCCAGAGAAGCGATCTGATTTACTTGATTTGTGTAATCTACTTGATTTGTGACATACGTTTTTCTTTGACCAATAATCACTACCATGGATTATGGTTTACCATAACTAAGCTACTGACAAGACACAGGTCTTGTCTACTCCATGAGATCAAAGAAAAAGGCCTAAGAGTCTTTGATCAGCAAGAAAAATAAAATCAATACCTATAGTACACTTGTATTAGCTTTTTCATTGATGGGACATGATACTCTACACCCACAATTTAAAGGAGAGATTTAATTTAGCTCACACTTTCAAAGGATTTATTACATGGTCAGCAATATCAAAACAGAAACACCATGGGAAGGGCATGGTGGAACAAAGCTGCTTGGCTCATGGTGGCTGAGAAACAGAGCAAAGAAGGAACATTCAAGAAAGGTAGAGAGACGGGATACAGTATCCAAGGATATACCTCCATTACCCACCCAGACACACACACGGCTCTACTTTACTACTGCCTCAGTGGCTCCCACCCCTATCAAGTTGACACAGTGAAACATCACCAGTATATGGTGATGCTTATTAGATTTCTGCTGTACCTCATTTTGAATAAATTAAAGTTTGTTTTGAGCGAGGGGGAAGATTGAGAACATTAGTAGGAGACTCCAAATCACATACTAGTTAATACCATTGATGATGAGGTCATTTTCTATGCTGGAACCTTGGTGGCTGTATTTACTAGATTTGTGATCTTGTATAATTTCCTTAAGTATACTAGCTCAGTTTTCTCTTCTTAAAAATGGAAATAGCTTTTAAAATGTGCATCTCCTTCCTGTGACATGAAAATAATATCAGCAAAGTAAATATTCAAAAACATGATAAATAATTAAATGGAGGTTTAAATAAATATTACTTGCACAAAAGATTATTTTGAAGATTAAGGGAGGTATCCATGTAAAATGCTTAGCACAGCGCTACACATGTGCTATGAACCCAATCAATAGTGTTCAGAAAGCTATTATGCACAGGCCAAGTGAAGGGAGAACAAAAATGAAATCCTGTCAGACTGTGGCAAAGTAAATGAAAAGCCATGGATTGAGAGACAAGGGCTGGGATTCATAGTATTGTTAACTCAAAGTTATTCATAATGGCATGGATGCATATTTGCATTGATGTATTCATGTACACTTAAAAAAGCATTTACTTATAGTACAGCACAGATGTGAAAAAACTTGGACCATCACACAAGAAGAAAAGAACAGTTTTATCTTTTCTTAGCTAAATATTGCATTTTAAGCTGTAATTGTCATGTTAGCTATGATAAATTTTTAAATTACTCAAAAAGATTTCTGAATATTCCCAAACATCTGGATATTTGTTGGGATGGAGGCAAAATATCCATATATTTTCATCAGTTGTTGAGATTAAGCAACAACATCTATTGAATGCCTAAAAGTTTTATTTTTAATTTTTCTCAAGTGGCCACAATTGTTCTATTTAGCAAAATGCTAAATAGTGCATATTTCTTTTTTTTTGCATTATCAATTATTCATTTTTATCATCGGTAAATTTTAGATATACAATATAATGACATTCATCATTGGAAATTTGCACCTTTACATAATCTCTCTTGGTTTTCATTTATCCCCCTTCCACTGCCCTTCCTTCAACCTCTCCATCCATTGCTGTTTACAAAGATTATGTTTCCACTGCTCCCAGAACAGAGGAGGTGAGCCAAACGGGTGCCAACAGCACCTCCCCGCCCATTGAAATGAGAAGACACGTAAACAAGTCTCAAAAC
>NW_004624856.1:6012749-6046578 GCF_000247695.1 Heterocephalus glaber | reverse complement strand
TTATAAAATGTTGTACTACTCAGCCATAAAGAATGAGAAACTAGAGACATTTATAGCTAAATGGATGCATATTGAGGCCATACTTTTAAATGAAATAAATAGGACACACATGTGCAAATACTGAATAGTTTCTCTGATGTGAGAAACTAAAAGTATAAATAAAGATTAAAGTGATTAAAAGGAATAATTGATAATTTGAAATAGGAAGAAAAGGTCCAAAGTGTTAAGGGAAGTGGATGGGGAAGGGGAAAGGAAAGAAGGGAAAGGAAAAATTATGAGAAAAGGAAAAAAATTGTTTAAATAGGGAAGGGTGGAGGGAGTGAAGGGTGGAGGGAGTAAATGGAGGACAGGGAATGGGGAAAAAATAAGAACCAAGATATTCCATGTAAAGCTACAAGTATGCAATGATAAATGTAAATGTATTGTATACCTAAAGTGTACCAATAAAAAAATTTAAGCAAAAAAAAAGTGTTCTACCTATTCTCTCTTCCAGCAGATTTAGTGTTTCTCTTCTAATGTTTAGATCTTTGATCTATTTTGATTTTAGTTCAGTGCATGGTGAGAGATATGGGTCTAGTTTTAATCTTAAGGATGTGGAAATCTAGTTTATCTAGCACCATTTATTAAAGAGGCTATCTTTCTTTCAGCTAAGGTGTTTGGCCCCTTTGTCAAAGATAAGCTGTACTGAGTGCATTTGGAGTTGTTTCTGCATCTTCTAATCTGTTCCACTGATGCTCTACTCTGGTGTTTTATCACAGTATCTCTGAAATATAATTTCAAGTCAGGGATTGTGATGCCCTTTGCCTTGTCTTTGTTGTCCAGAATTGTTTTTGCTATTCCAGGTCTCTTCTGGTTCCAAATGAATTTTAGGATTGTTTTCTCTAATTCTGTCAGGTATGCTATTGGTAGTGTTATAGGGATTGCATCAAATCTGTATAACAATTTTGGGAGTATGGCCATTTCCCCTATGTTGCTTCTTCCTGCCCCAAAGCAAGGGATATCTTTCCATTTTCTGATATCCTGCTTGATCTCCTTTTTCAGAGTGCTGCGGTTTTCAATGTCAACATCTTTTACTTCTTTTGTTAGATTGATTCTTAAGTATTTCATTCTATGCTATTGTGAAAGGTGTGGTTTCTCAACTTTCTCTCAGTGACTTTGTAATTTGTGTATCAGAATGCTATTGATTTTTGAGTGTTGACTTTTATTCAGCTACACAACTGTATTTTGTTATTAAATCTAGAAGTCTTTTTGTGGAGTTCTTGGGGTTTTCATATCATCTGTAAATAATGATAATTTAAATTCTTCCTCTCTCCTCTTTATTTCTTTCTCTTGTCTAATTGCTCTGGCAAATATTTCCAGAACTATATTGATTTCATAATCATCCTGATGATTCACTCTATTCTGTTTGCTAGTATTTTATTGAGGATTTTTCCATCAATGTTCATTAGAGAGATTGGCCTGTAGTTTTCTTTTTTGGTTGGCTCCTTCTCTGGTTTGGTTATAAGGGTAACACTTGCTTCCAGAAATGGCTCTGGGAGTATTACTTCCCTTTCAATTTCATTAAAGAATTTGAAAGTAGTGGCATTAGACCTTGTCTAAATTTCTTGTAGAATTCAGCAGTGAATCCATTATGACTTTGGCTTTTCTTTGCTGGGAGGTTTGTAACTACCTCTTCAATTTCACTGGCTGATACTGGGTAATTTAGAATTTTTATATCATCTTGATTCAGCTTTGGTCATTCAGATATACCTAGGAATCTGTACATTTTTTCTGTATTTTCCATCTCAATTGAGTACAATTTCTTGAACTAAGTACTGACGAACTTTTGGATTTCTGCAGGATCTGCTGTTGTTTCACCTTCTTCATTCTTAATTGTATGGATTTGAGTCTTTTCTTTCCTTTTTTTTTGCAAAGGTTGGCTAGGAGGTTGTCAATTGTATTTAGTCTTTCATAGAAACAACTCTTCAATTCATTAATTCTATGTAGTGTTTTCTTAGTCTCAATTGCATTAATTTTTTATTTGATTATTATAATTTCCTTTCTCATACAAACTTTGGGCTTGACTTATTCTTTTTCTAGAAGTTTGGAGTTCAGCATTGGGTTGTTTATTTGAGCTTTCTCTGTTTTCCTGATGTGTAAATTCATTGCTATAAACTTCCTTCTTAAAAGTGCTTTCATTGCTTTCCGTAAGTTCTGGTATGTTGTATTGCCAATATCATTTAATTGAAGAAACTGTCTAATGTTTTGTTTAATTTCATCTGTGATTAATTGGTTGTTTAGGAGGGCATTAATTAGTTTCCACGTTTATGTAGTATTTGTGGTTTCTTTTCCCCTTAATTTCCAATTTCATTGTACTGTGGCTTGATAATATGGATGGAATAATTTTAATTCCTTTACATTTACTTAAGAATGTTCTATGAGATAATGTGTGGTGGTATGTTTTGGAGAGCATCCCATGTGCAGCAGAGAATAATGTGTATTCTGATGTTGTGGGGTGGAACACACTATAGACATGTACTAAGTTCATCTGTTCACAGGTTTCATTCAGTTCTGATATTTTCTTCTTGATTTCTTGTCTACTTCATATATTTGTGACATTGTGGTACTGAGGTCCCCCATTACAATTTTGTTAGTACTTATTTGATTTTTAATGTCTGTTAATATTTGTTTTATATAGTTGAATGTTCCAGTATTTGGTGCATATATATTTATGATTGTTATCTCTTCCTCTTGGATTGTTCCCTTAACAAGGATGTAGTGACCTTCTTTGCCTCTCTTGATCACTCTTGGCTTGAAGTTCACTTTGTCTGTAAATAGAATAGCTATTCCTGCTTTTTTCCAGGTTCTTCTCACATGAAGTATAGTTTTTCACCTTTTGACTTTCAGCCTATGAATTTATTTTTGAGCTAAGTGTGCTTCTTGTATGTAGTATATTACTGGATCTCATTCCTCATTTCATTCTGCTAGTCTGTTCCTTTTGTTTGGTGAATTGAGAACATTTACTTTGGGGTTGTAACTGATATGTATTGACTTATCCTTGCCATTTTATTTTCCTGCTGTTGGTTTCCTGTCTTTCCCCTCTGTTTAATTGGTTGCCCTGCCTGGTGGCTTCTTTCTATTGGTGTTCTTGGAATTGTGGTATTTGTTGTCTCTTTCTAAAATATCCTTCAGAATATTTTGGAGAGCTGATTTGGTGGTCATGAATTTCTTCAGCTGTTCATTTCTCATGGAAGCATCTTATTTCTCCACTGATATTGATAGTTTTGTAGGGTACATCAACCTGGGTTGGCGTTTGTTTTCTTTCAGGACTTGAAATAATTCACTAAACCTTTCCTTGACTTCAGGGTTTGTGTTCAGGAGTCTGCTGTGATTCTGATGGGCTTTCATTTATAGGTGATTTATTTATTTTCTCTAAGAGCTTTTAATACTCTGTTCTGCTGAATTTCTGGAATCTTGATTATTATATGCCTTGGTGCAGATTTATTTTGTTCATGGCTAATTGGAGTTCTATATGCCTCACTTATCTGTATGTGAAATTCTTTTTCCATCCTTGGGAAGATTTCTCCAATTACTTCTGTAACAGGATTTTTATGTCATTTACTCTGTCTCCTGCTTTTTCATTGACTCTGATCAATCTTGTGTTGGTCTTCTTTGCATCGTCTTTCAGATATTGGATTGATTTTTCATGGTCCCCTGCCATTTTAAATAAATCTTTCTTTTTGTGATTACTAACCATAATCCTGTCTTCTATATCTGATATTCTCTCTCACTTTGGTTCATTTGGCTGCATATACTTTCAGTGAAATTTTTAATCTCTTTGCTAACTGTTTGAATGTGTTCCACAGATTTCATTTCTTCCCTATGTTGAGTATTTATGGTTTGTATAATTTTCCTAAGCTCTTCTATTTTTTAAATCTCTGACTATGCTAGATTTTCTGAGTAAGTCTTTCATTATGATCGTCATCTCTTTTATGACCTGAAAGATTATTTCTGATCTTATTTTCTCTATAACCTCATTCATGTGTTTCTTTTTAAAATTTTTCCTTCTGCTGCTATGATTTCAGAAAATCTAGGCAACTGACTTCTGATTTCCTCTATTTCATTGTCCTCAGGACTTGTCCTGGTTGGGTTGGATTGCATTTTGCTTCTCTATGTCTTGTAATTTTCTCTTTTTTAAAAAATTTTGAATTTGTTTTCTTTCTTGATGGTTATAAATTGCTTGTGGTAGGTAGCTTTATTTCTAGCACTGAAGCTTCTCTAGGATATGTCTATTCCTCAGAGATGTCTTCTAGGCATAGCTGGCTCTTGGCCTTTGTGCCTGTTCCAATATCCTACCTTCCCAATTTATTAGAGATGAGAAGTTGCTACTAGCAACCAGTGCTTTGGTACTGGAATATGGTGATGATTATGGCATCAGACAATCACAATGGAGAACCATGGTTTACAACAGATAGGACACCCTGGCTAAAGAAGTACAATTAGCAATAACAATAGCATCAAGCACAGCCTAACAATTGACAAACTGTGGTAACTATTAATTTGGTACCTTTAACAATAGGATCAAGATCTACAGTTATTTAACAAAATCCAACATAAACCAGGAACTTCTATGCAGTGAGTTTCTCCTTATAGCGTTATTTTACCCTGTGTGTATGTGTGTGTGTGTGTGTGTGTGTGTGTGTGTGTGTGGTGGGGGGGGGATAGGAGATAATAGAGAGATAAATGAAGAGAAATATAGTAGAAGTAAGGCTGAAAGATAAAGGATGATTACTCAAGCTTTGGAAACTGGAGAAGAGGACAAGGGAGAAAGAATGAAGGAGAAATAAAAAAATAAAAAATAAAGGAAACCAGAAAGACTAGAGGCAATGTTCACTTATATGAAAAGAAAAAAAAAAATTAAAAAAAGAAAGACAATTGAGGAAATATGGAGAAAAAAAGATGAACAAAACCAACAATAAAATAACCTTAAACAACAACAACAACAACAACAAAGACAGAAAAAGGAAAACAAAACAAATAAAAAAAACAATAAAATTCCTCTAGTGTCTATAGTTCTGTGGTAGCATCCAATTCAGAGCCCAAATCTTCTGGGTAACCTCACCAAGTCTGCAGTAGGATTAGTGCTTGGTGCAAGGCTAATCTTGGCCTCTGGAAGTGGTAGCTGGGGCCAGAGTCTTAAGGTAGCAAGTTTCTGAATGTCCTTTGGTGGCCTGACCACATCTCCTTACCCTGTTTGTCTCTGTGTCACTCTCCCAGTTGCTGTAGCACCCTCAGAGAGAGAGAGAGCCTGAGGTTGCTCCCAGTCCCCATGTTAAGGCTCCTCCTAGCCTTCACACAACTTCCTCTGTTGCATTCTACTGGCACATCTTTCTTCTCTCTCATATCTCTGGGAGCAGGGCAGGGGAAGTGTTGTTGTTTGACTCACTGCCTCTGCTGCTGCTGTGTTATTAGTTGATTTCCTGTGAGTAATTCCAACTTGACTCCTCCTCTATTCAGCCATAATGAATACTCCTCTGTAAATTGACAATTACCCACAAATCTCTCAATGAGTAGATAGCAGTTAGATTATCAGTTCATTTTCTTTCTTGGGGGTGGTTTTGTCATCAAACCTTATGTAATTTTGAAGGAAATCAAATCTTCTCAGTGTCATTGTTATTCTACAAGCCTCAAGCCCACACTCATCGCTATTCCACAAGTCTTTTACATTTTTGCATTTACCATGAGAAAGCCCTGCTATGTACAGCAGTCCTATGAATGCTTTCAGTTCAGCTAGTGAGATTTCATCATAAATCAATTTTTAGTATGGCTATTGTTGTATACAGAATATTTTACTTATATTTCAGTCTTTTTGTATTTCATAACATCTTGTAACATTTTATTTTGCAAACAATTTCCAAGAATGAATGGCAGTGCTACCATTCCATTCAATAGATTCCAGTCCTGCCAAGAACCCCATCAAGATATTTTTGGACCTAGTTTTAGCATTAGGTTGTTCTATTTGGTTTCATGACCATTTTATACCATTTTGACTTGCCAAATATGCATTCACATAGTTGTTTTCCCAGTCATCTGAATCAAGGGGTTCTGCATTCCCTGTATCTGAGTCAGCCAATTCTTGTACATTTCACTGTCACAGAAATTTTGGCTCACATGGCCAACTTCAAAGTCATTATTATCTTCATCACCCATGCATGAATAGTATGAAAATTCACTTTTGACCTTCTCTAAAACTTGCAAATCTGTTTTTTCACATGTCATTGAACTGAATTGGGGTATTTCTACAAGAAAAATAAAAAGAAAACTTAAAAAAGAACCCAAATCCTAAATGCACAGAAATTTAACAATGAGCATTTCATGGATAAAACCTGTTGCCACTTTGAAGCTTCTGTACAAGTTGCCATTTATCTGCCAAGTGGGTGAATGTATAATAGTTTTTTGCTTTCCCCAAGTGTAGCTACTGGGAGTCACACCCATATTCTATTATGGGAAAATGCATGTTTACATAATGGAAGGGTGGTGTGGGTGTATTTCACCCCCTATGATGCTCAGGTAAACATACACAAAACATATTAGTTGGAGCATGTGGGTAAAAATCCTGGCTTGACATTTCTTCACATATCCACACACCTTGCAGTTTGTCATACCAAGTGGATAAACACAAAGATTGCTTCTTGTTACCTCTAGGCATAGCTACTGAGACACACAGTGAGCTACTATAATGCTAAAGTAAAAATTTACAGTAGAAAAGATTGGGATGGTTGTTGTAACCCAATGTTATGCCCTGCTTTAGGTTAATCCCCTCAGTACTTTCTCTCACACTTTCACAGATGAATAAATTATGCAATGGGCTAATGAAATCCAAAGAAGTGGTTTTTTTGTTTTGTTTTGTTTTGCTAGAATTTGGTATGAATTAAGGAAAGAGAAGATTTTAAGTGGAACATTCTCATGAAAGAGGTTTGGAATGAGAAAGAAACTAAATACAAAGATTTTGAGCTCCCTTGTATTCTTTGAGTCTGTTTTAGATCCCCTTGAATGAATAGCATATAGTAATTCTTGTGGGTTTGTATGAATTAACTGTGCTAATTGTGCCACTTTGTCCTCTTTATCCTCCTAGTCTTTTGAGTTGTTGACCTAATAGATAATAATTTATTTCTTTTATATGGAAACACTACTGTTCCATTGAGATTTTGAAAATATTCTGCAGAAGATTCTCAGCTGATTGATGCAGACAGTAACACATGAGACAATTCTTGGCATTTGCATAATTTGTTAACTTACTGAACTTCCATTATTTCCCTAATAATCTATAAGTCCAGTGAATATTTGCTCTCAGGAAAATGCAGTTACAGATAATTCAACTAGTGCAGGAAGCCAACTTACCCCTCCCACACGCACACACACCCCAAAGACTCCAAGCAAAGCGTGTAATAAGTGATAGTTGTTTAATATTTTAGTAATAATGTACTTATACCTATCTAGCCTGACAAACACAATTCTGTAAATGTAGAGTATGTATATTTAGTTCCATTTTAAGGACAATGAATTGAGGCCTGGAGAGGCTTAGTTAGCAGTGAAGCCTGATTTAAACTCAGATTTATAGTTCCCCAATTTATGAACTTCTTCTACTCCATTATAGTGAATCCTATAATTTGGCCTGTATGAATAAATACTTTGACCTAGAAAACTATGACCCCCCAAGGCACTTCTCTAGAGTATCACCAAAATAGGTTAATGCATTTGAAAGTCCCATAGAACTGACCTAATCAAACTTGTCCTTTAGTCTCTGTTTCTCACTATGATGTTCCTCTTCTTTTCCAGCCTGTCCCTCAGTATTTCCTTAATAATGAAGCTCAGTTATTTTGGATGCAGAGAGAGCCCACCTTAGGAAAGCATTGCTAGAATGCTTCCTTATGTCAAATTCTGTCTTTCTAATTCTAACATATTAACCCAGCCCTGTCTTTTGGGCCTAATTAAATCAAGAATCATCTCTGTTGCTCTTAAAACTCTTTTTAAAAACTCATTAATCAAATGTCTCCTTTTGTGGGTTAAATGTTGCAATCCACTTAGCCTCTTAGGGATACATTTTTCAGTTCCCTTTCCTTTCTGGGTGCATTCTTCTGTATAACCTTTGGTGTATAAAAGTATCTCTCATTGTAAGGTTTCCAGACTCGAGCACAAATTCCTGTTATGGTTGCACTAGAGAAAAATCTGAGACTTATGGACATACTGGTATTTCTGGTCTGTTTTTTATTTCTGCAACTCTCTGATATCATATATCATTCATATTCAGCTCACAATAAGCACAAGTTCCCCCCTGGATCTTCTACCAGTATGTTTATTTATTAAATTTATCTTGTGAAGCAGTGGTGATAAAATAAATTTTGAAATAAGATTGGTGTGGTGAAGACAACTTAGTATTCAACAAAATCTATTTCTGATTCTTCCTGGCACCCAAGTAGGCTACATGAATTAGATTCCTAAGGCTGCTGGACAAAGTACCATAGATCTGGTGGCCTAAAGCAACAGACACTTACCCTGTCAGTTTTGAGTGTTAGGAAGGAGAAATCAAGTTATTGCCCAGTTTGTTCAGTTTGGAGAGGTCTGAGCACAAATGTCTCCCATGCCTCTCCCATAGACTCTGGCAATTGATGGCTGACTGCAAAATTTGACATTTCTTGGGCAGTTTGTGCATGGCTCTAGTCTCTGTCTCCTTACTGACATGCTGTTCCCTCTTTATGCTCATGTGACTATCTTCTTATAAGGACACCAGTCAGATTGAATTAGGAACAGACTCTACTCCTTTATGACCTCATCCTAAATTATCTAATAACATCTGCAGTGACCTTAGTTCAGGTCACATTCTGAGGTATTAGGGGTTCATATGTTATCTTGTGAGAGAAACAAGTTTGCAATTTTACTCACACCTGCCTAAGTCATAATTGTGTAAGTCATATTAATTAGTTTTAGCTAATAGAATGTGAGTGAGGAGTGTGAGGCACCTCCTGGATCAATCTATACAAATACTCTTCTCATTTTTTCCTTTTGCTGTCATGTTACAGCAGTACAAACGTAGAGTCACAGGACACAAGGAACTTGGGCTGCAGGATGAGTCACCATCAGAGGAGAAGCACTTCTTGGGCAGGAATAATTGTCTCAGATGGCTAAATAAGCTGGAAATAGATGTATTTTATATTGAGACTTTATGTTTGCTAGTTTGTTTCCTGTGGACATACTAAACCCTAAATAAATACTTAGATTGATTCTGGTTCTACCACTTACTAGCTGTTTGAATTGGAGATAGTTTATTTAAATTTTCTAAGCTTGCAAGTTCTTCATAAAAAGGGACATACTATATGTCATTGAATCATTTTTTCTGACTGTCTTTTAGATGTCAAAACTATAATTTTGTGTAACGGAAATATATCTTTCTTTCCTCTTGTAACTTACATTCTATTGAGAAACATAAATGTTAAACACTGGAGCAATTATGTAAATATAGAATGTGCATGGAGATACAGGCTACAAAGAAAATGAATGACCAGGTTCATAAATTAACCAAGGGGAACGCTCTAATTAGATTCATGGTCAGATGAGAGATTTGAGTCTGAGACCAGTGATGAGCAAATGCCATCCACAGGAAGTGTGCTCTAGTGACAGGGCTGTGCCACATTTAAGGGATTAAATAGAAACAGTTGTGATTACAGCAAAAGGTATGCCTGGAGCATGGGATAAGAAAGAGGAGAAATGAGAGATAGAGTCAGGATTCAGGACTCAGGTTATGTTGAGCTCACTGTTTATTATAAGACACTCGTTTTATTCTAAAAGTTTGACAAACCAGTTGGAGTGTTTTAAGCAAGAGAGCTATGTGATAAGACTTTTATTTTTAAAAACTCACTCTGATAACGCTATTCCTAGTGGATAATGATGAAAACCAGCATGGAAGCATTTACTAGGGGTTTGCAGAAATCCTGATGACAAATAGTGATTGTGTAGATGAGAATGGTATCAGAGAATTTGGTGTGAAGTATGAAAAATTTTTGCAGAGTACCAAGAATAATAGTGGTGATGACAATAGCAAGTGGTACCAACATCTAGCACCCATTTGAGCCATTACAATTTAACTTATTCTTCAGCACTCTTCCAATTTTGTGTGCTAGGAACATTTGAATTATATCTCATTAATATCATTTCCTGAGTCATTAACAAAGTTTTCAACTTCTAATTCTAACCTTTATCTCTACCCTTTACAATGATGGTAAATACATAAAGATGATACAAATCCTACAACCACAAAAAGTGAGATGTCAGCAGAGCAAGGTTTGAAGATGTAAAACAAATGCCTTGGTGAGCTCAGAAGTGACTGCAGCCAAGGAAGGAGCTAGCTGTCCCTGACAACGTAAGAGTGAACTCAGAGATGGAATTTGGAGACAAGTCTGAAGAGAAGGCATAATTGAATTTCTATGTCTATAATAATCTTCTTCCATTGATCATCTGGAAGCCAAGAATTAACTACTCATGTGAATACAACAAAACAAACACCCCAAGGAGAAGTATTTTTCTAAATAAATTTAGTTTCCCAGAGAATGGGGTAACTAGTATATTCTCCCATTTAGGGAATTCCTAGCATAGTGACTGACATCTAGCCCTGTTGGGAGTTTGGCAAAAGGTGCCAGTTAAAACAACTCAATTTTTGAACAGAGAAGTATCAGTCAACTATTACAGCAATTCCAAATATGAAAGAAATGAAAGTAATAAAAAAAGGACAATTTATCCTTAGAAAACATTATATATATATGTATACATATATACACATATTTACACATAGACATATATGTGTATAAAATGTATACATATATAGTACATGTACAGTTCATTAGATAAATGAATGGGATGACTTGGAAAAATAAGGATCAAAGAAAAATAATTATTCAAAGTTTAAAACACTTCTGATGAAATTAGCAGAGGAATTCTTCAGATATACATTGAAACCACATTACTATAGAAGTACAAGGGAAAAGAAAACAGTTGTGCAATATTCATTCAAGACACTTAGCATTGAATTTCAGTTCAGAGAAGGGAACATAGGAAAGAATGGAGATAAAATTATTTTTTAAAATACAAGACTATTTCTAGAGTTGAGGGAGATGTGTTCAACCTAAAAGAGCTTGTCGAATAGTGAGCAAACTGAATGATAAGTTAAAAATTCTTTCCAGATATATCTTTGCAAACCCATAGAAAATAGGTATGTGCTGTGTATCTGCTGAGGGAGGATGAACCAGGTCACAACATAGTGACTTCATTGTTTAAGTTAATCTGCTTGATTTAGTCACCCCAACAAGAGCATACATATATCAAAACATCACTTTGTAAACCAAAAATATATACAATTTTTCACTTGTCGATGTAAATAAACTTAGAAACATTTGGTAACTTCAAACAATACCAACATTTATTTTCTTCAAAAATCTGCATTTTGGGGCAGGTCTGTGCTCACCGTGTTCTGCCTTGTTAGCTGGGTCTCTCCGGAGTCTGTGCCTGAACTCATCCAGGACTGCACAGACTCCGACATCTGGGCTTCGTCCTGGAGTCTCCCTGACGGCCTCTCCATCTGTGTGATCTCTGCAGGACCCTCCAGCACACTGATTTCCAGTTACCCAGACACCTTTGCTGTTAGCCCCGGGTTCCTGAGATGCACGTCCTAAGGGAGAGAGAAAAGCCAACAGCCTTCTTCCTTTTATCACTGAGTAGTTTACTTTAGGATTTTAATTTATAGAAGTCTAAATGGTGATTGAAAGTAGAATGGTGTTTACCAGAGGTTCTGAAAAGCAATGTGGGAGGGGAAGGATGGGGAAAGCTTGGCCACTGGACAGTAAATTGCAGTAAGAGAGGTAAGAAATGCTAGTTTGGCTTTCCACAGTAGATGATTACAGACAATTGTGCAGTGTAAGCTTGAAAAACTGGGAGAAAGCATTTAGAAAGCTTTCAGCCTAGAGAAGTGTTTGAGCAGATGGATATGTATAAGATAATTACAAAAAGTGCACATGTTTAGAAATATCACATAGTACCTCATTAATATGGCCATTTTTGTGTTTGTGTCAATAAAAAATAAATTAATTAAAAATATTTACAGAAAAGTTGAAAAGGCAGTATAGCATTCCCATATTCTCCCCAACATTTTCCCCTATTGTTAACATACATTTGTTATAACACATCAACCAGCATTGACACATTATTATTTACCAACTCCATATTTTGTACAAATTTCATTTGTTTGCTCTTTTTGAGAATTACTTTTCAGGTACTTTACATTTTAATTTGAGTTAAGTTGATGTTTTTCTCATGGTAAAACAGGTTCTCTTTATTTGGGGAGAAATCACAGAAATAAAGTGCCATTTTCAGTGCTAAATTTGATTTATTGCTGGTTGTGATAACCTTATTAACTCTTTAGGGTAGTGTTCTCCAAGCTTCTCTGCTGCCAAGTTATTTTATCTTTCCTGTCTATACCATGCTTGGTGGAAGCAAGACTCTAAACATAGTTTGTACCCAAGGAGTGAGGAATTATGCTCAAAGTTCTTGAGGGAACAGTTTTTATATAGATTAATTGAATTTTTCTATATGGAAGGTTTGTCACTTCTCTCCCAATTAATTTTCAGTGATAATCATATGTACTCACGTCTTTATTTTCTACCTTGGATTGTAATTTAGCATCTTATTATTTATTTTGTTGCACAAATTTTGACCACTAGATGTTCTTTCAGTTGGTGGATGGAAGAATGAGAGACTGTTGGTGTCATTTTTTGGCCTAGTAATAAAGAGACTCAGTGATACCATTTATGGTTGAAAAACAAAACAAACAAACAAAGTAAATTTTACCCCAGAGTTGCAAAATTTTTTCTATATAGGACCACATAGCAAATATTTTAGATTTTGTTGATAATAAGACGTCTACTGCTTTACTCAACTCAGCCACTTCAGTATAAAGCAACCATAGATAACCATAAACTGGTGGCTATGGCTACATTCAATAAAACATTGTTTACAAAAGCAGAGAGTAAGGTACATTTGGCTTATAGGCCATAGTTTTTTTTTAATCCCTCATTTATTTTTTTTCAAGATATAAAAAGTAGCGTTGTAACTTCATTGAGAAAGGATGCAAATGAAGCAGCTAAATTCTAAGACCCATCATAAGTAAGTTAAATCACTAGACCCATAGTAGAGCAAGCAATAAATTAATGTCTAATGGTAATCTGGAGATATCATTTAGAAAGATAAACTAAATTGGTAATATGAATTTATCATTTACAAAAGTGGAATAGACTAATTCACAAGTGATTGCATCTGAGGAGTTTGACTAGGGCAGAGAGATAGAGTAGGAACTATTACTTTTAAGCATAAATAACTCTGCACTACAAGAGTAGTTCAAATATTAACATAAAACTGTGATATACATTTAAAAGAATAAACAATTGAATGAAATACATTTGGGAATAAATTCTCCATTGGTTCATTAAGACTCATTAACTCTTTTTATTATTATTAAAATCTACACAACCATTCCAAACTGCATTATCTCAGAGAATAAAATCGGAAAGCTATAGCAATGGTTTTCTAATTCCTTTCTTAAATTAAAACTTATACACAAAATTATACTGATAAAATTTCCCTGAATGATCAGTCTTTGTCTTATTTCAAAAAGAAAAGAAAAAAATAGTAGGCAATGCCTTTGCCTTAGTGAATAGGTATAAATTTCTCCTCCAAGAATTAAATAAACATCCTTTGAATACAACCTTGTGGAAAAAAATTTAGTTACTTCAATTTCATTGTCAAAAAGTTCTATTATATTTGCACATCTTTAAGATTTATGGACATTTCCCTGTTCTGCATTTTCCTTAAGGATTCTTAGCAGTGGTTCATCTAATATGTATGGACATCTGCTGGGGACCTCAGTAACTCACCAGGACGCTTTGTCCATCAGAGATTATATTTTAGTCAAAAACTATATTATTTTTAATATCCACTGCTTTAAAAATTTCTATCCCTTCTTCTTAATGTCTACTTCCCATTTTAATAAGCATACCATTTTTCTTCATGTAAGAAGTGCAACAAAAATAAGAAACAAGGAATTTCAGTTTTTCTTTGACATTTATTGACATGATTTGCTGTATGCAATGAGTCAATAGTTTTTTTGTTGCATGTCCAAACATAGAAGAATTCCACAAAACTATTTTGTGAGTTAGAAGATCCAGTTTAATTGAAGTAAAATTTTTTCTGAATTATTACATTATTTTTATAAAATTATGGGTAAGTTACTGTCCATTGGAGAATGTTTTATTAAAATCTATGAATAGTAAATCAGTGTATCATCAAATTAACAATTTTTATGAGTATCACTAACTTGGTTAACACTCAGATTATTCTTTCTATAACCATATGATTATAAGAAGTAAAAGCATAATAAAAGTACTCTTGGGAATTAGAAAACTGGTTCAAATTAACCTGTTATAGTTTTGTTTTTACAAGTGTTTTTACTATTGGAGAAATATAATATGCCACTCATGTTGAACAAACTCAACCACTGTAATCTCAAAATGAAAATTAAAAAGTGTACTCTCTTAAGGATCCCAGTTTAAATGATTCCTAAGTATTGTAAACTGAGGTTTTCCTAATCTTTTGACTTAAACTGCCTGCCCAGTAATATTTATAACAGTAATTATAATAAAACTATCATATATAGTATACTCACCCCTTGTTAATCATGCTTCTAAGTACTTTATAAATGTTATGCTTCCTCTAATTGTTCCAACACCCCATGTATAGGTATAATTCCCTTTTAATTACATCAGGAAATTTAGTTGAGAGGTATTAAGTATTATGCTTTACAGGACGAATGTTTGAACAAAAGTCAGACTCAGCATTGATTGAACTTGGGTTTTAGGAAGTTTAAATTCAGTCTTTCTCTATGTAGTTTTTTCCCTATAGATAAAGAAGTGGAAGGGAAGAAAGGAAAGTTATATTCCTGAAATAAACTCATACAAAGAAAAAGAGAGGGGAAAGTACATGGAGGAAGTACCACGAGAGGTCATTTTTTAAACTGAGGGGTCATTTCATTTCCTTGCTTTTCTTTAACCTCAAGTAAGAAATCACTGAATTTATTCCATTCAACCTGCTAAACAATTTTGTCCTCTTGCTCCTGGAAACTGTAATGGCCTCAAGGTGACTCATCTCTCATTATCTTGCCACCTTTATAAAGCCCAGCCATCCTCTTCTCTGGTTCTAAGGTGGGGTTTTTAAGGCACACGTGATACTTACACTTTATGTGATTTCTATTCTCATAGCTCTTCAAGAACAACTTATTATCCATGGAGCAATCCTTTGCAATGAAAGGCTCTTCATGACCTGCTACCATTTACATCCTTTCCAGTTTAAATCCACGACACTATCGCTTTCTCCCTCATCCTGTACTTCATAATTTCAGCACATTTGAGCTATTTTTACACAGACCTTTCTTGATCTCTGTTCCTTTAATACTTGTTATTCAGTTTGCCTAGAACATTCTCTCTAACCTCTGCACAGGTTCGTCTACCTGCAATCCTGCTGAAAGTTATAATCACTTATTTATTTTCATGACTTTTGCTTAAAGGTAAACTTATATACTATGCTCTCTTCTCTTTCTACGTGTTCAGGACATATCTCCATTCTTGCAGTCATACAGATCTGTAATTTATTTTCATATGTCTTTTTGTTTCCTCTACAACTTAATCACCTTGAATATAGGACCAGGTATTTAAATTCTAAAATTACTCTGTGGAGAATAGCTCCTAGCTCATAATAATCATTTTATAACCATTTGTGATATTAGATAAAGTAATTTATTTTTAACCAAAACTTCTTTCTTTTACTAACTATTTCCAATTAGGTCACTAAGTATTGAACTCTATTTTTTCTGCATAGATTTTTTGAGGGATGTTAGAATGTTTTCTATTCCACATTTAATTTAAAATATGTGTACTGAAAATGACTGCATTTGCTTTATCTGGAACTTGAAATAAAACATGCTTTGCAAGATAAATGTTTATCTTTCCCTAACAAATGCATAAAAAGCCATAGGGAAATATAAACACAACCTGTACTTGATGTTGATGCTGTAGGGAATGGAAACTAGCAGCAATCTGAAATGATGATTGCTTTAGACACAGCTACTTTCTTTCTTTCTTTTTTTTTTTTTAGACATAGCTACTTTCTAAAAGTGAAAATATTAAGACTGAAAATAATCCATCTCTTCACACTAACTACAACAATATTTAATATGAGAAGAAGTGTCCCAGGTACGTTGTCTTTTCTAATGTTTTAAAATGGCTATTAAACAGTGGAAAATGCCTTTCAGCACTTCATAAGGAATCCATATAAATAATCTATTAAATGTATTTATCATTCTTATGACTAGTATAAGAATATATCATAAAGTGGTAGTTTTGTAACAAGAAAAAAATCTGCCACTCAAGGAGTTTATACAAACAATAATGAAGACATTTACTCAGCTTCATAACTGCTCAAATCAATGACTCTTACTGAAGACTCCTTCAATTACAGGAAAGCATATGACATCCATTCTCTGTTTGCTTTGCATTATGTGGTATAGATGTTAATATCAGAGAAAAAAGCTACATACATGAAGCAAGTGAGAAGAGGATATGAAGGTAGAATAATCTAAGTTTCTTCCATGTAATTTTAAAATTTTTATATGTCACATGTTCCCATGTCATCTTGATTGTGTTTACATGCTGACACTAAATGTAATGAAATTCTTGGTCGCCTGAGAAAAAACTCAAGTTAGAATGCTGCCCTTTGCACGTGAACAGTGTCCTGCACCCCTTTTCCTAAAGAAAGCCAGCCACAGATTCTTATTTTAATATTTCTGATGGGACTGATGGAGGAGAGCACGTGTTCTGGTGGGAGGAGTTTGTGAGAGGGGAAATGGATAAATCCCTGAAAACAAATAGTGGTTTTAAAAAATATATTGTTATTGGAATATTTGCATGAAATTTTCCCTCTTCCCATTCTAAAAGAAAAGAGCACACAAAAAGTACAGAAGATTAAAACTTAGAATGTCCATGTATGTGAGCAATATTTCTAAGGACATTTGTGTTACTGAGTTATAAATCAAAGGAAATATCTATGAATTGATTGATAAATTAAATTTCCAATAACGTTTTGAAGAGATTTATAGAAAAATCAAGGTACTTATCTTTAAGAAAATGAGCCTAAAAACTAGACTACACTTCATTCTAAAATTCTAAGAATTTTAGAGCTTTAAAAATACCTAATTGATGGAGTTTAAATATCAAAACAAAAATCTTAATTATTAATTGAATTCGAATTTTATTAAGATGCTGTAGAGATAGTCAATTTTCAATTCTTCTGCATATAGAATTAATTGATTTAGAAATGTCTCTATAATTACTATAGATGTTTCTAGTACAAAATAATTGTAATAGAATAAATGTAATTGTAGTTGTTCTGGAGTTACATGTTGCCTATCAGAAAAACAATTATTTTTGAATCATTTCACTTAAGATAAAATGAAGTTGTGATTTTTTTAATTAAATATGATAAAGTGGAAATTCACATCATCAATTTCACTTTATTGATGGATTTCTTACCTCATATTCTTTAATCAAATGGTTTCGTTGTTGGTTTTTTTTTGTTGTTTTTTTTTTTGGTACTGGGGATTGAACTCGGGACCTTGTACTTGGGAGGCAGGTGGCAGAACCACTGAGCTAAATCCCTGGCCCTAACCAAATGTAATCTGAATTAACTTGCTGTTTTTCAGTAAACCTGGATGGTATGCATTGATGCGCCGAGAATAGTTTTAATGATTGTAGTACTCTTGAAAAATAAAATGCTATAAATATAGCAGAGATATAAAGCCATCATTTTAGGAACTGACTGACTTTTCCAGTAAACATTTCTCTATGGAATCAGACCGGTCTGGCCAGCCTTAGGACACTTCTGTCAGCTCCCAGCTGTTCACTCCATGGAGACAGACAGTAAGGCAGTTGATACTTGAATAGCCACAGCATCTCTCTTATTGACCATTTATGACCAAATCTGGAAAGGATCAGTTTACACCATATAATATCATATTCTGAGAACATCTATGCAGTGAATACTCACACTGGACTTCCCCATCACCTTTGAATGCAGACAGAAATCAGAAAGCAGAAATCAGGGTTGTGTTTGCAAAAATGTCTCCCCAACAATATGATAAACAAGATGAGGTCTTTAATTCAAAACCTACCATTCCATCAGATAAGTGAGAAGGTGAGCATGGTGAGCACTTATTGCTGGAGATACTCATCTTTCAAGTTACCATAATTACTGCCAAATTAACACCAAGCCACAGTCCTGAAAAAATGAGATGGACCCATGGTTGAAAAGCAAAGTTCCCATTGAATCATGCATAAAAATTTCCTGGGAAGTGTTCTGGGTCTGATCGTCTGAAGTTCTGATTTAGTACCTCAGAGGTGATGTCTTAGGTCTTTGTTCCCACTAAATTCCAAGATGCTTCTGGTGAACCTGCTCAGTGAGCAGTTTATTGAACTGTGCAAAGTTCTGGAGATGGTTTAGAAATGTCTTTTTCCATATGCCAGTCTCAGACAGAGGCAGCTCAGACCTGTTTCTAAGTACAGAACATGGCCTTCAAAGCCAAACTTTAAGTGCTTTCTGGGGATGTATCAAGAGCATTAAGGCATTTATTTGAAGTAATTTATAAAGCATATAATTTATGTACAGCTCTGTGGTTGATGCTGACAGAAAAACATTGCTGGCTAAACCTGAGGTTAACTTTTCTAATTAGCTCAACATGAATCCACTTTCTACAGAGCAGATTAGGTTCCTGTTGGGACAGGACACAGAAAAAGAAATTTGATAAACCAGAAACATCCAAATGCTCATGCAAAAAATTATATTATCATGAAGAATGAAGATCCCAAATAAAGAAGATTAAGAGAGGTAAGGCATTATCTTGTAATTTTCTGATCATTTGCCACTGGCTATTATATGACCAAGGAGCCATTTGTTTTTGGACATGATTTCAGATACAAAGCGACAGAGCATTAGGGTTCATCCAGTGATACCACAGACCCTTGAGTCCAGTTCAGGTTGCCTTACCTCATGAAGTAACAGAATGACACAAAGTAAGCATGTGACATGAAGTACCAGTGAGCACACTGGGATTCTTGCCTTGGAAGGGAGAATCTTTCTGCTAATGGATGGTGGCTATCACAAGTGTCATTTTCTAAAAGGCTCTCTTAAACTACTAGGGAAAAAAAAGGAGTGAGTTAGAATGAAGAAATCTGCATCTAACATTATGAAATTTATCCCAAAGGCAATCTGCTGCTTGATAAAGAATAAAGATCTTTACTACATGAGCTGTTTAAGGTCAGTCAAGTTGACAAATTATCAGATTTGAATTTGTAAAGTTCTGGAAAATTTTTTTCCAAGGTGACAGGGAAAAAGGACTTTAACCACCCCTGCCAACCCTTCAAGTGTGCACAAATTCCAAAAGACCTGACTTCATAGGTGAGAATTCCATTTTTCCCCCTACTACTAGAGACCTTATGAGTAAGCACAAAGAGGCTGTCTTCCTGGCAGGGGATACAGCAGTGTCCTGGTGGCCTCTTAAAGCCCTCAATGAAAACTGATCACCTTTATATCTTCCAGGTTTGTTTGAAATTATCTTGTCCTTTCCATGTGTGTCCTGGAGAGGGAAGAGAAATTGATTGATGATCTAATAAGAGAGAGCAGAAGAGGGAGTCTTTCTGCTGGGCTAATTTCAGAAGAAATAGCATTTCATTGTTTTGTAGTGCCTATTAACTTATATTCATAAAGAACACTGTTAGGGCTTCTCAACTACAGTGTGAGCTATTTTGAGAATCTGAAATTGATGATCCAATTATAGTAAAATAATTTATCTTGTTCCCATTGGGAATTCTTTACCAATAATTTTAAGCAGCATACTATGGAAATACTGGGAATACTGGAAAAAATATGGAAATGATATATCTCACAATTCAGTTTTATTTATGTATTTATGTAGGAGAGAGGAAAATAAATTTAAAGACATAAAATAATAATCATGAAAGATTTATGGGGATTTAAAAATATCTCTTTCTACCTTTTTCATGGTTAAGTGTGTACCTTGGAAGCAAAGACATGATTTGTAGTAGAGATAAGACACTTTTTCCTTTAGTTGTAAAAAATAATAAATGCTGTATTTCTCCATTTCAGTAATTATTATATAATCATTAAAAATATTAATGTTTTGAAATTTTATGCTAAAGGGCTAAATTAAATAATATCTAAATAAAACTACAGACAGTAAAGAGATAAAAAGAAGGGTGCTAAGGGAAATATTGGCCTCTAATATTTCCAACAAAAGTGAACACAATTTGAAAAGGCACAGCAAAAATCAAAATCAGACTCAGGTATAGCCGAGATTTTGGAATTATCAGGCCAGAAATTTAAAATAGTTATGATTAATATGCTAAATTTATAATGATAAAAGTGAAAAATTAAAAGAATGGATGCTAATGCTAACAGAGAAATGAAAATTCTAAGAATAAAAATAAATGTTAACCATTGAAAATAAAAAGGAATGAAAGGAAATAAAAATCATTGAAAGAGAATTGAAGGCTATCTTTGATAGACTCAGGTAGATGTTACACAAATGATGAAAGCATCAATGAGCTTAAAGATACATTAATAGAAACTTTTTACCCTGAAAATAAAATAGTAAGAAAAATAAAAACTGAAAGAAATAGAATTTCCAAGAACAGTAGGACAATTATAGAAATGCAATACCAGAGAGAGAAAAATAGAGAAAGGGGCAGAGTAGTTAAAGTAATAATGGCTGAGAATTTTCTAAAATAAACAATAGATATCAAACCACAGGTTCAGGAAATTCAGAAATCACCACGCAAGATGAATTCAAAGAAATTTATATGTAGGCATGTCTTCAAAGCATCAGAAACAAAGAGAAATTGGAAAGAAGGTAAACAAAAAGAAAACCTTATCTCAAGGGGAAGTTATCTTCCTTTAGAAACCATGCATATAATGAGAGGGAAATAAATATTTAAAGTGTTGGAAGAAAATAGCACAAGCCTAAAATCTTAAATCCAGTTAAATTATTCTTCAAAAGTAAAATACAAGTATGGAGGGGTTGGACTGGGGATTTAGCTCAGTGGTTAAGCCTCCTATCTTGAAAGCATAAGGACACAAAAAACAAAAAAATAAACATGTATGGAGGGGTTAAAGGAGGGAAGGGGAAGGGGAAAAAATAAGAACCAAGAGATATTATGTAAAGGTGCAAATTTCCAATGATGAATGTCATTATATTGTATACCTTAAATGTACCAATAAAATTTTTAAAAAGAAAGAAAAAAAAAGTAAAATACAAATAAAGACTGTCTCGGTGAAGCAAAAATCAAGGGAATTTGTTTCCAGAAGACCTGCCTTGCAAGAAATGTTAAAAGCTGTTCTTCAGACAGGAGGAAGTCCAGACATCTCTGAAATTCAAATCTGTGTAAGAAAAAGAAGAATGCCAGAGGAAGAATTAATAAAGGAAAAATAGAACCTTTCCTGGTTCTCAGTCCTCTAGCAGGTGACTATATCTTCTGGGTAAGTGAAGTGCAGGAGAGTAGTGTTGTGAAAGACAAGTGGGAAGAACTGGGAGTGACTGTGCCTCAACTGCCCTGCTCAAGAAGCCTGTACTACCCAAAGGTAAGTTGTTATTCCAAAGAGGTGTTACTGGGAAGTAGACTTAGAATGGTTGCAAGTGAATATTGTGAACTCTAGAGCAACCACTAAATAAATTTTTAGAACTATAATTGATATGCTAAAAGGCTGAATTAAATCATATGTAGTGATCAATTAAAACCAGAGAAAACAGTAAAAAGTAGAACAAAACTTACAAAAAAACAAGGACAACAAGTATATCACTAAATTTTTAAAATATGAACTATGTAAATATTTCAGTTAAATGAGAGATACCCTCACATTAAGTATTCTTACCACAATAAAATAAAAATTAAAATACCTATTTTCTATATACAAGAAAAACTCACTAAATACAAAGACATTGATGGATTATGAGAAAATGCATGGGTCCAGGGATGCAGCTCAGTGGCAGACCATATGGTTAGCATGCTTGAGGCCCTGGGTTTGATTTCTAGCACAGAAAAAAAAAATGTAAAAAAGCACAAAACTTGAAACCCCAAAAATGTAAATACATGTAGAAAAAATTATGGTTTGTATCTCAAAATTCCCCCAAATTCTCAGGCATTCAGAGGCAGGTCTTTTGGACAGTGTCATGGGAGCATTATGTTCATCAGAGAATTCACCCACCAGTTAATTTAGCAGCTTAATTTACTGGTAGGAGGTGGGGTCTGGTTAGAGGCAGGTCACTGGGGACCAGATCTGGAAGGAGATATGTCTTTCCCAGGCTATTGCATTATCTCACTGCTTCCTGTTGGATATGATGTGGTAAAGGATGAAATATTAAATTGTTAGTTGATTTTATAAGTCTCTTGCTCCTGAAAAAATTATATAGATTCAGAGACAGTTTCTTGGAGATTTGATATAAGTGATTCAAATGTTTGCCAAGAAGAATTTGATTAATAGATTCTTATGGATTCCCTGAACCCGAATGACAGAACATAACTGGAACAGAGGAAGTCATCTTTTCAAATTCTTCTATAAAGTGTATAAGTTTTTATGTCCCATTATATTCTTATTTTTCCCAGGAATGTACCAGCAGTTTCTTGATGTAGCAGACACAGATATAGCAGCATCCAGAATCCTGTTTCTGAAATGAAAATCTGAACAGATCACCACAGTCAGAGTTTTCACAGACCTCCTGTTACCCTCCCTTACAGTCTATACCTAGATGTTTCATAGAAGCCTCATGCACTCATAGGTGGGGCTTTTGGAAGGTGATCGAATCATGGGGCGCCATAGGGAGGTGTGATGGTAGGAAATGGGGCCTGGTCTGAAGAGGCAGCTCAGTGGGAGCAAGGCCTGGTAGTATATATCTTCCTTCCTCTTTTTCCCTTAACTCTCGGCCTCCTGGCTGCTATGACATGAGCAGCTTTCCTCCACCTAGAACCATCCATCATGCTGCCCACCATGCAAGACTGAGACTTCAGAGCCCAAACAAACCTCTCCTTCTTTAAGTTGTGAGTGTAGAGTATTTTGTCCTAGGCTCAAGGAAAGTAATTAAAACGCCTTCATTGATGAGTGAAAATAATGTTGGTAAGAACAGGAGACTGCGCCTTAGAACCTACCTATGTCTCAAACTTCTTTTTGCAAGAAGCGTTTTATATTTGTGTTCCAATCACTTCATACTTTCATTTTTGTGTATTATGCAATGAATATTATAAAAGGGGCTTTCATATGAATTCCCCTTTACCTAGGATGCATTTTTTTCTACCATCTTCCTCTAGATTAATTCTACTATCGTATCTGAATCCAATTATTTCCTACTCAAAGTTCCTTGATTTCATTTCTCTATCACTTTCATATATCCCAGTGACAACACTTATCAAAATTATACTCATGTAATAGTTGTGGGATCACTTAATGCCTGTTTGTCTCATTTGAACTATAAATTCCACAAGGGCAAGGACAGAATCTGTGTTTTCATTTATTCCACTAACCTGGGACTAGATATATAATTGATATTATTAAGTAATTTTTAAAGAATATACAAAAGAATAATGAATAATTTCTAAACCCAATTATTGGTTTTTTAAATTTGTGGTTACATTACATAATCCATAGATATGTATATATGTGTTATGCATCTGTCATTCTTGTTAAAAGAGTTTATGTTTCCCTCACAAATCATTGTAGTTTTATTTCTTGTAAAATTTTTTAAATTGGGAAGGATTTTACTTAGCTCTCTGAATAATCAGAGACTAGATAAGTGGCTGTCTGTTTGATAGCATCTTACCAAAGTCCTAATTCTCTCTCCTCTCTGGCTGTTGCTTGAAATTCAAATCAGGTACGTCTTCCTTGGTTCTACAGGTCTGGAAGCTATTAGGTTGAAAATTCCTCTGGAACAAGGGAAAATGGCTTTCCTGGGAGACTGCACCTAACTAGGAACAACCCCACTGGTATAGTCCAGAGAGCCTTTAATTCAACTTCTGATTGTGCCTTTAAACTATTACCATGTCAACATTTGGAAAAACTCTATCTTTTCATTTATTTATTTTTGTTTATGATACCTCATAATTAGAGTTAGATCAAATATTTTTGAACTCTTAAGTCTCTTTCTGATAATGCAGGCTGTGATGGGACCCAAAGAGCATGCGGAATCTGGGTGGCCAAGACTCATGGGCATGTGATGAAGGAAGCCTGTTCACAATTCATCAGGGGCCTTGAGTTCCTTGTGTTGCTTTTGGGAAGGTACTTCTTCTTTCTCTTTCAAGGCCGAATTGCTTCATGAGACAAAGACCGGAATGGTCTAGTGACTTCTGTGCCAGAAACTCATACACCATATCTTAGATTACTGTAGTTCATGACTTCTGAGTCAAAGGCTAAGTCATGAAATGATGATAAGACTCAACTGTTGAGTTGATTCATATTTGTTACACATTTTATAATGCTTCTGTGTTTTCTTAGTATAAAATATGACAGCTATTAAATGTTTTAGTTTACTCACATTTAATAAAATGAAGTTGCATAGCAAGAATACATACAATTTCCATTTATTAAGCAAGCCATAAATATATTTAGAAATATTTACATAGCTATGGATTCTTTTACTCATGAAAATTCAAGGTAAATAATGTAGGTTATATGTTCTAATATCCTTCTCCTTTGAAGACTAAATGATAATGCACACCATTTTGTTCTAATTAGCTAATAGATGAACTCTAATGGTGGCATATTTGGAAATTTGTCCTATATTATGTGTTATGGGGTTGGACAGTTTCATCCTAATAGTCCTATTCCTTACTTCCATCACTGCTTCTGGTGCAGTTTTGACCCTTGTGGAAAATGTGAAGGTTAGGTATCTGTTTCATCTGTATTGGAACAAGTCATTTATTTCTGTCAATAATTATAAATCAGTTCTCAGACAATGAATGCAAGGGAACACAGTTAAGATGATAAAGTAATATATTTCCAACCAATTTGCATTGATTTATGTATCTGGGTGAAATTACTTCTTTGGAGTTGAGTGTGGCTTTTTTCCTCAGAAACACATGGCCTTCCTTCTTCCCAATACAAGTGTGGAGGATGAGCTTCTCATTCTCAGCTCTGTCAGTACAAATTGCTCAGGTAGTCAAGTTCTTAGATAAATCTGACAATGTAATGGGAGGGTGCAGCTCTGTCCTGCTGGAACCGGGAAACTTAATATTTATTTCATTAAACAGACAGACTTTTTCCGTTGTTGGTTTTTTTTCTAAATTTCACTATTTTACATCTCCAAGTAAATATTCAGATGGATTAATTTATAAAAACTTGGTAATCTCCACAATATTTATAGAGAAAAATAAATTAAGCTAAAACAAGTTAATCCATATAAGAGTTGGCTAGAAAGAGCATTACATTTATCTTGTGTATATTGCACAAGTAATAGTAATGTATTGTATATATATTGTATATATATATTGTATATAGTAATGTATATTGCACAATAATAGTAATGCCTAACAATTGTAGAGTGCTTATTGTCTGCCAGGGATAATATGCAACACTTTACATATTTTAACACAGTGTTCACAGACCCTGTGAGGAGTGAGAATGCTATTGTTCAAGCACTTGTGTCATTAAGTATTTGCCCTAGATATTTAATTTTGTAGTGAAGTTTTGTGATTTGGATAAAATAATCCAGTATGTGTTATAACACTACTTTGTATCCTTTGTGTTTGCTACTATTTCATCTAGTAATAACAGCTGTGAGCAGGGACCAGAGTTTTAACACCTGGCTTATTGTAAAAGAAGAAAAATAATAATCTCTCTCTTTCTCTCTCTCTCTTTCTCCCTCCCTCTTCCTCCCTTCCCCCCCCCTCCTCCATTCCCCTCTCCCTCTGTCTCTTTTCTTTTCCCTTCCTGGAATAAAAGTAATTAACTTCCCTTTCTGAGATGTGTACACAGGTGCTTGTTAAAAGAAAATGAGGATTAATGAGCTAAGAACAGGTAACTCCCTCTGATTAGATGGCAGTAGAAGTATCTGTTGTACTTGGCATTTATTGGTCTATTGGCCAACTATAGTGTGGCCCATTCCATGGCCTATCTAGTAGACAGTGTGATATAGGTTCCCATTATGATGCAACTACTGACATTGGTGGAAAATAAGGAATTACAGGTTATATAAACACTGACTAGAGATGGGAAAATGTGCTTGTAAAGTTCAATTGTAGAAAGTACAGACATCAGGTGACTCTTGCTAGAGTTGTGTTAAATTCGAGCTTCTAATCTTGAAAATTGTTTCATTCCTTCTTCATTTATTCAATCAATGAATCTTCAACAGTACATTCCACTTATGACAGCTGTCCACAAAATGAGGGAGATGCATAGTATAGTATACAGTGCAGATTAATTCTTTATATGTCAGTGTTTCCTCTAGAAGTCTCATCATAAATGGTGGGGGGTTAAAGGTGCTCATATACAGTGGGATGCCGAGCCTCCCGGTTTAGGAGAATTGTGGGAAATGCAGCAGTAACTTACAGAATTTCAAGCACTAGAAGAAACAATGCTAATAAAATAACGAAACAAGCTACTTGGTAGTTTTCCATTCTCATCCAGAATATGAATGATACTAGCAGCAAAAGAACATATCAATTCTTATTCTTACTCTTATGTGTCAACTGATAGAGGGGCAAGCTATTTTGACTTAAAATTTCTGTGGATGGAGATCACTGATTGACAGGCAATTGTGATGTTACATATGTGATATGTAACATATAGGTGATATATATGTGATAGAACTCCTAAGTCTCTTGGAATTTCCTGAGTGACAGGAACATCTCTGTTCCAATGAGGAGACTCCTGGTGAGCTCCATGGTAGGTTCAGGATGGGAGCTGCTCACTAGAAAGACAAAACCTTGATTAGAAACTTGAAATTGTCAGTCTCATCCTTTTCCAAAAGGATGGAAATTAAGTAGTCGGTCACGTCTATTTTATTATACTGTTATAAAGACCCCTGAACCAAAGAGGCTGGAGATGGCATGGTGAGTGGTCATGGATGTCTGGGAAGTAAGAGCATCCTCAGCTGCACAGGACAGAAGCTCCTGTGCTTGGAAGCCTTTTGACCTCAACTCAGCAATAACTGTGTCCTCTACAGTGTCCTTTTGGACTTGTAACACTGCGTAGGATATTTCTCAAAGCATTGTGAGCCATTACAGAACATTACTGAGCATGAGAAAGGGGCCATGGGAACTCTTCTTTATGGTTGGGGATCAGAGGTATAGGGGGCCTAGGAAGTGTGGTTGTCACCTGAAGTGTGAGTTGATTCGGAGGACTGAGCCCTGGATATGTGAGTTTTGCATTAACTACAGATAATTAATGTCATAATTGAACTGAATGAATTGTAGGACACATAGTTGATGTTCAGAAAGTTGGAGAATTGTTTGGTGTGAGATGGAAACCCTACATATTTGTTGTCAGATCCCCAGTAAGTAAAATCAGGTTATAGTGACCTGCTAGAGTTATTTTCTTGTCAGAAAGCTTGAATGAAGTAGTGCCAACTTAAAATGATAAAAAAAAACATAATACCATCATCATCTACAGAAATACCAAAAATGATGTAAGAAAAGATTTACACTTTTCTTTCATATAGTCTTTGTAAGTTGCATAGAAAATTTTTATAAATTTATAATAACATAATTGTACAATATATAATTACTAATACATATAAGTAGAGAAAAATTCATTGACATTTTGGAGAAAATATATTGAATCATTTGGTGTAGGGGGTCTATCTAAAAAGCACAACAAAAATTTCTCGGGAAAAGTCTTAGATCTATTATTTTGATAAAGGATTTTATTTTATTCTATTTAAAGAAACAATTAAGACCCAGTGTTATTGTCATTTACTCTTGTACTACAATAAGCACTCTTTTGAAATTTATTTGAATTCTCATGGAAGTAATATGTGTGAATCCAAAAAGATAAAATACATCTTTTACCAGAATCAATGAGAAATACAATATTAACAGACTTTATGGAAGAAGCTGCTGTGAGATATTTCCAATCATTTTGGTCATTTGGTACATTTTGGTAGTTTTAAAATTAGGTATTTTAAGTGTTTTTAATTAGCAAACTTTAAAGTTAGTTCTTATTTACTTATAGTACATTTCTCTCATGTTCTGGTTGGATTACTAATGAGGGAAGAAAAGGCACTAAATCATTTTAGTAGTTTTTAGAAGTTAAATACTACAAAATAAAAAATGAAAATAATGTAGCTGCATATACTTGGAAATCTACTTTGCATTTAATTACTTGTGGTCTTTACATAATCATTTAAGACAAACTAATTCAGAGTTAATAAACATTTCTCACCTTAACAAAATCTGTTCCGTTAAAGGTCACTTTGAATTTTTAGGGATTATACAAGTTAGCACACTATGATGCGGTTTTGTCAAATTAATGAAATTTTGTAAATCTAACCCCCCATTAAGTTTATTGGTACATTTTAGGTATAAATACATTTACATACATCATTGGGATATTGTACCATTACATGAGTATTTTGATTCTTATTTTTTCCCCTTCCCCTGCCCTCCCTTCACCCCCTCCACCCTTCCCTATTTACAAAGATTTTGTTTCCATTTTTTTCTTTTCTCATATTTTTTCTTTTCCATTCTTTCCTTTTCCCTACCCCTCTGTAAATCTATCCTTAATGTGGCATTTTGTCTTTTAATAGTCTTCTACATTGTATTATAAGACCATTCTTGCACATAAATTTTAATATAAGTAAAAAATAAAATTTCTGAGATTTTCATTTTTGATGAGGAAGTATAAAATATGAAAGACTTATTCCCATGATACAATAAAAAGAGAATAACAAATAAAATTAAAATAATTTCTATGGGCTATTGAAGAATAGTGATGAACTAAACTCCAGGAAAGAATCATCTGTTACATGAGTTAAAAGCAGCAGTAGCTTTCATACCACAGTTTGAGTACCTAGTCTTAACAGAGGTATACACACTCATGAATGTTAGTTTTTTTGTAAATTTTTACTTTTTGGTACTGGGGGTTGAACTCAGGACCTTGTGCTTGTGAGGCAGGTGGAGGCACCACTGAGCCAAATACCTGGCCCTCATGAATGTTGTTTTATACCATATACAATATAAATAAATGAAGATGCTTAGAAGATTGAGGAGAATATTGCTATCAGTGGAAATACTTCAAAGAAACAAGTAGAGATCAAATGAGAATGTAGTAAGCTAAAGGGATGGAATGTAATCTGTACAAGCCACAAATGTTAAAGTACATTTTTCTGCCTCCAAATAATTTTCCACCCTCAAATCCCCATGTACAAATTTTTTTCTGAAAAAGCCCCAGTTGAAGAACCCTGAAAACAGAAATTGTAGAGCTGTACATTTTCATGATGCTTCCAGGAAAAAGCTAGCTAACCTTTGGTCCAGTGCCCTCCGTCTCAATCCAACATCAGAGTCCCAGGGCCTCAGCACCAACAGTGTGGGAGTCCAGGGCTGTGCTTCCCAGAGGTGAACTCGACCAGGACCACAGCTCAGTCTCACCTCAACATGACCTTCAGAAATATTTGATCAATTAATCTTCACCTTAACTGTCTGTCAGACAACAAGTGATTGTAAGGAAAAGATACACATATCTTAAGAAAATTTTGTTCATTGTGCCACTTATACAAACTTTCCAGAATATAATAAAAAATTACAAAAGCATGAAAATATGACTCACAGTCAATTGGGAACACGAAATAGAAGTGGATTCATAGAAAACCCAGATCATCTAATAAGTCAAACATGACTATAATTTAAATGATTTACAGGAAAAGATTAATGGATGAAAAGATGGACAATTTCAGAGATAAGAGAAACAAAAACTTGTTTTGTGATTTTTTTTGTTTTAGTTTTGGATGTTTTGCAGGTTTGTTTTCCTAATTATATAGTCAAATTTAACTTACATACACAGCAACAAAAATAACAAAAAAATCTCAAAATGTAGGACCTTTGCACAGGAGTAAAAATTTTAGAAGACTACTAATTAGCTTCATGTAAAAACATGAAACTCCAATTAAAGGGCATTGATGACATGGAATTCCAATGTACAGTGGGCCTCTGGATTTTGGAGATGGTATATATCTCACTTGGGAAAAGAGCTCTGCTCCATATATTAGATGTCACAATATGTTAGATTTGTGGTGTTTCAGAGCAGAATATGATGTGAAATAGATCTGGGTGGTGATGTGAGCAGCAGTGCAACTGACTCATATGATCTAGTAGATTTTATTCTATTAGAGTTATCAAAGATGGAAGATGTTTTGCATTTATGTGAGAATCACAGAAGAGACTCTGAAATTTCAGAACAAGGCCATGCCATCTGCCTAAAACAAGGGGTACATTTTTTTGAAAATAAATCCTGGCATGCAAATTGACCATTGTATATTCTTTCTGTCTATCGTCTATCTATCATCTATCTATCTATCTATCTATCTATCATCTACCATTTTTCTGACTTGGGACACTAAAAACCTGGGATCACACCTTTCCATGATGAGCTGACCTCTGTCAGACTCTCCAAGTCACAAAGTCAATCAGCTCTAGCAACAATCCCTTACAAGACAGAAACAGTGCACCTGGGATTAAGAATGAGCAAGACTGGAAAATTCAAACGAGCCACAACGAGACCTTTATTCACCCATTGTTATTGAATTCGTACTTCTCTAACTCTGATCTGTGTTATGCAGGGCTCTCTCAGAATGAGCTGACACAGAAAGGAGAAGCCCCAGGTGAGTTCATGGATGACTATGGAGCAATGCGTGGATGACTATTTTCCACATTAGGGTACAAGCTGAAAGTAGATTTTCCTTATACAATCCCACTAAAAATGGCCTTGAAAGACACTGGTAAGAGGGCTGGGGATTTAGCTCAGTTGTTCCGCCGCCTGCCTCGAAAGCACAAGGATCCGAGTTTGATCCTCAGTACCAAAAAAAAAAAGACACTGGTAAGAAAGTGTCCTCTATATAGTCAGAGTTTGAGTTAATTGTTATGGTCATCTGCTGTGTGGGAAAAGAGAAATATAGTTACTTCTCCATATCTACATGTTCCACTGACAGGATCGTGCAGATTCAGCTAATTACAGATTCAAAATAATTTTTACAAAAATAACTCTGTATTGAACATATACAGACTTTTTTTCTCATTATTTCCAGAAGAATATAATATCTGTTTACATAATGTTCCATTTAATAAATAATCCAGAAATAAGTTAAACTATAGGGGAAGAGTTGGGAACGTTGTATGAAAATACTACACCATTTTATGGAATGGACTTAGGCACTCACACAGTGCTCCTGGCACCAATGCTCCATTCATAAAAAGGTACAGCTCTAAGCTGAACATATGCTATATTCAGATTCTCAGAGATTATGGTGAGATAACAGGCATTGAAGGTGGAAAATATATGGAGGAACTCACTCTCAGTTTCGTGCAGTACTTGGGCACTGATATGGCACTGTGTCTTCAGGAAACCAATTTACAGCTAGTTGGAAATTTGATTGTATCCTACTATTAAAACTGTAGCTAAAGTGACAGAGTGGAGGTGGTACTTCGTAAGTATGGGCCCCAGCCTCCAGTCTATAGTATATAATTTTATTTAGCACCATACATGTCATTTGGCCATGGTACTATGTTCTCAGCAAGAATGCATTGGAATGTTAACCTGGATCTGGAACAAAATTAACCCACTTGAGAGAATTTATGCTTGCTTTCCTAGGCTTTGATAGATTAGATACCTCAGTTGTTAGAATGGAGAACAGAACTGCTAATGATAAGGTTCTGGTTCATGCTACCAGATAGCCACTTAGCCCAGAAGACATCTTAGCTGAAGATGAAGGTCTAGAATGTGAGATGCTGTGGTGGGGGGAACACATTTTTCTCCATTACTTTCTTCTATACATTTAATATTAGGAAATCAATACCCACCAGAAACCTGCCAGAGTATTCCAGAACGTACATGAAGAAATGGATCAGGATGATGTTAAGAGTGGACAGCGGTTTGCTTTGCTACACAGGTTCAGCCTCAGTGAATATTTGTCCTGATGACCACTGGGAAGGCTGTTGATGAACAGTCAGCAGATGTGCTGAAGACTTGAGGAATGGACTCAGTTGGAAAGAACAGCTTCCATCAAACTTCCCCTCCTTTCTAGGGCTGAGATAATCAAATAGCACATCAATATGAGGTTGACGAAGACTGTATTTGGGCCTGGATCCTAGTTTTATTTCTCCTTTCATTTTTTTGGTCAATTCCTTCCTTACAGGTGTTATTCACTTAGTCCTACATGCTAACTTCTGTCTCTGAGTCGACATTCTACATCCTGTATACAAAATGCTGTCTCTGAGTTAGCTTATTTTAAAAGTTATATTTCCAAAAACATTTCAATTTACTAAATGTTAATAAATTTTGTTTCATACTTACACAGCCAATATTTATTTATGCCTGCCTATATATTTGCCTTTTCCCTTGCTCTTTATTCTTTCCTGTATCTTCATAGTTTGCACATTATTATTATTATTTTCTTAGCCTGAAGAATACCTTTAAGTGTATCTTAGTGAAATTATGCCAGAGAGAATTGTTTCAGAATTTATTATTGTTATTATGATTTCTTTGAAAATGGCTTTATAACAGCTTCATTTGGGAAGTGTATTCTCCCAGATAGAGCTCTGACACTAACTTTCTTCTTTCATTACTTGGGTGATGCTAATCTATGAGCTTTTGAATGCACATATTTATTGGGAAGCCAGAATAATTGTTGGTGCTTTTAAGATAATATGTTTGCCTTAGCTTTTAAGCTGTTTCACTATGAAAATAACACAGGTTGTTTTCTGAAAATGTGAAGGGCTTCTTGAATCTATATCTTAATTCGATTCATTACCTTTAGAAATTCTCTGCCTTTATCTCATTGAATAGTGTTCCTCCTCAGTTTGTATCTTGCTCTCCTCCTTTGAGGATTTGAGATATGTGTGTGTGTGTGAACATGTGTGTCTTCCCTTTATCTTCTATTCTTTCTTCACTTTTCTCTCTCTGCTTCATTGTAGATATTTTCTTGAGTCTTTTCATTCCTTAATCCTCCCCTCCTCTCTGTCTGACAAGCTATCAAATCTATCCATTTAGGTCTTGTTTGAGTCATGTTTGTTGGTATATGTTTTCAGTACATACTGATTACATTCCTCTTGGGCAGTTGGCATATGTACAGCACACATTTTGTTGTTCTAATGTTTTCAGTTCTGAAGTTCTGTGGGTCCACTTCTATATTTTCCAGACTCCTTTTGGTTATCATTTTTTTTTAAATTTTGAACGTATCTAGAATGATTTTTAAAACATTTTTATCTTATAACTTCAATAGAATTTACCCAGAGTACTGGTTCAATGTTGTATTTCTGTATAAGTTTATTTTCATACTATCTTGTCTCCTTTTAGGTCAAGTAGTTTCTGATTAGTTATCAGAAATGGTATTAAACATTTGAAGGAGTGCCAGAGATCTAGCTCAATGGTTCCACCGCCTGCCTCGCAAGTGCCAGGACTCGAGTTCGATCCCGGGTACCAAAAAAAAAAAAAA
>NW_004624856.1:5996873-6012491 GCF_000247695.1 Heterocephalus glaber | reverse complement strand
TCAATTTATAATTTTAAAATAATAAATAAAATGGCTGCAGGAAAAATAACATTTGAAGGGTTTCCATGACGCCAATCATGATTTCTGTTTGTTTATTTTCTAGAAATGACAAGTACGTGGTGCGTGAGGGCAGGCAGAGTCACCAGCAGTCTTTAAATCAGCTCCAGGGATCTAGCTGGTTACTTGAGCCTTGTCCCCCTTCCTGCTCGAATTGCTCACCTTTAACTCTGGAGTTTATTCCAATGGGACCTCAGTCTCAGACCTGGGGAATTATTAGGGTTCTCACTCCTTTGGATGATGGAATTCTAGCCCTGCTTCCTTAACTTCAGAAGACTGTTGATGCTCTGATGTGATCCAGAATGAGCAGACACCTTAGGGAGAAAGCATACCTCAATTTTGAGCTCAAATTTCTGGGCTTCCTGCTTATAACTTCTGGTCATAAATTTTCATTACCTTATTAGCTCTTTGCTAATCTCAGTATGGTTATTTTTAAAAATTTTATCCAGTTTTTCTAGTTGTCTTTAGTAAGATATTTTGTCTGAATTTCTGGTTGGCATTATCAGAGGCAAATACCTCTTTAAAACCATTTCTAAAGCAGTATTTCACATATTTTTATAGATGTACTGGACTCAAAAATATATTTATTTGATTTCACATTAATTTCTATTTATTTTAGTTATAATTCTCTTTAACTCTACATTTCTGAGGCAAAGTTAATGGCTCAGGAGAATATAGATCTTTTCCTGGCACATTAATAGCTGATTTAATTAAAGACAAGCATTCCCAGATCAAATCTTTTCTCTTTTTAGAAGTAAAACTGGATGCTTAAAAGTAGACAAAAGATGTTTCTTTTCTAATGCAGCTCATAAAGAAAGAGCAAATAGTCATATGATCATATCCCACCCTTTAAATTCTGATGTTAAAAGTGCTAAAGTCTTAAACATAGGTAAGAATGAAAAATTGTTTTATTTAGATGCCATTCACAAGTTGCCTACAGTTTATTTGCATAACATGGTTTGCAAAATAAAACCCTCAGATGAGGGATAGCATACAAGTAAAACTGAGCAGTGTTCTGAGGAAAACGATGGTGAAAGGGCTGGAGAACAGGGTGGGAAAGGGAAATGTGAAATCCCACAAAGTCCCATGGAAGGTAGGAGAAAATTCTGGATTTGTCTTCCAGAAGATTCTGGAGAGTGTGGAGGTCACAGGAATTATTGCGAAAGTGGGACTTCCAAATGCCAAAGGGATCTAGGGCAGTTTCCTGCAGAAGAGGATGCACATTAGGAAAGAGGAGGAGATAGAGGAAAGGGTGGTCAAATGTACCCCATGTAAATATTTTCTCATTTATTCTGCTACTAAAAGCCATGATAATGACCTTTAAGTGCCATTGAAAACAAATATATACGTGTCACATCCACATATTTTCCTGATTTGTTTTTTTTTAATTCTCTAATTTTTTTGATCACTAGATAATCTAAATTTCTTTTCTAGACCATTTTCTTAATTAACCTCAAAACTAAAATGTTTTCTTCTCAAAAGCAAAGCCATTTTGTACTGTGGTAGCAATGATAGCATATGGATCTTATATTTGTGTAATTTTCCAGTAAGGCCAGAGTGGAGTGGCAGAGATTACACAGAGGTCTATAAATACACTCATAACTTGTCAAACTGATGTTTATTAATTCTTTGCTATCAATAAAAAAAGTTAAACACAGGCTTGTGATTATAACATGAGTTAACCAATTAATTCATTAACCAAAACCTACCATATCTGTGTAACTTTTCCAGGAGTATAGGTTATACAGAGACTTTTAAGTTTCTGTTGATGAATATTTAGTTGCCTTTGTGTTGAGCAGCAATAAATATATATCTCCTCTAAAATTGCAGTCACAATTTTAAAATTAGATTCAATAATCATTTATTGGTGTTTCTCTTAATGAGGCTGGCTCAGAGAATCTAGCTAAGATGTGTGGAAACAATTGCCATCATAACCCTTCCCTCTCACTTGGATGATGCACCTGAGGGAGAATTTGTGTCTGTAGAGCAAGCATGTACACACACACACACACACACACACACACACACACACACACACACACCCCTGTCTCATACAGAGCAGTTTCTGGTAGCTAGATAGAGTGAAGGAATTTCTGAAACAGAGACTTACCCTATTGGGGTGAGGTGTAAATCCTAGGTAGAGCACAGCAGATTCATTTCCTTCTCCCAATCCCAAGGGTCAGGTGTGCTTCTTTAGAGGCAGTTAAGACAAACCATGGATGCTTGCTTTCTAAATGATATATTTCCTGATGTTACAACCCAACGTAGAAACACACCGGATTGAGAATGTTACTCCTTTCACTAAGTGCTCTCACTGAACCAGCTTCTTCTTGAGAGCTTGGGATTTGTTGATAGGAAAGGTTCTTAGCACAATCTCTATGAAAAGCACTGCTGAGAACAAAAGGCTTGAGCAGAGGATGGAGGACCTGTCTTACAGAGCTCTATGTCACCCACAGTATTTCAGAAAAAATTGAGAGTAAATAAAGCTGAGTTTTGTTTGGCTTTCTTCAGTCTTTATAGGGCCATTAGACACACATTTAAATCAATGGAGATTTCATTACAGCAAAAAAGCAGGAAAACCAGTTTAGATCCCAATCTTAAATTTAAATGTCATTAAAGATGCTATGAGAAACACATTGGTGCCAGGATGGAATTACATAACTCCATAGAAAACTTAGAAATAAATTGGTGCTGTATCTCTTTGGAAACTCCAAGCAGCAATTTCCTTTTGCTGGATAATTTGTAGATAACATTTGAAATGAAAGCTGCTCTTGAGCTATTAACAGCCAAACCACCTGCACAATTCATGTTAGAGCACCACATAATATCTGTGAGTAAAGTTAATGTCTCACATGCACACACACATACACATTTTTGAGACAGATGCCAATGCACATATTCCTATACCTTGTGGCTCTTTATCCACCAGACAGAGGTCATCTCAGTTTACAGAAAAGACAACTAGAATTTTCAGAGTAAGTGCATAAACGTATATAAATAGAACATATGCAATGCTATGATTTTATGTGCAAATACTATGGATGATGGGTAATGTATTTTATGTTCATGAAAATGCAGTCAATAAACTTCATTCATGTGTCTGTACTTAATGAAAACTGTAATCATTGTTTTTCTGCTATGAATAATCAGATGCTTAGCTTTTAATCTTTAATTTTCTGCTCTTGAAGTAGTTCTTTGCATGTTCATAAAATCCTTGTTTGAAACTTTTTTTTTTGGCTTTAGGAGTAGAGTTATGAATAGACTCACATGTTCCACTACAGTGCCCTCTTGAGCGAATCTCTGTGCTTTAGCACCTGTTTTTGTTTGCTTTAAATCTGTCCTCATAAGCAAGCAGAATTATCAGCATTGATACCAAATAAAAACAATGTAGACAAAGACTGACTACTTTTTAGACACCAACATTAGAATATCACTCAAAAATATGTTAAGCAATTCAGAGAATTTTATCAATACAACTGTTTCTTGAAAATATCTTTGGGACCTTCAATACGATGTTCTAGTGAAAAACTCTTACTAATTAAACAGGCTCCTGTTTTGGGAGTGCTCATCCCTGGACAATATTCACCAACAGAGCACATCTATGCTTTCAACTTTTGCTCTGAAAATCAAAAGAAGAGAAACAGAGACAAACGTACTGATAAAATTAGATATCCTTCATTTATGAATATTTGAACTATGCATGTGTGCAAGCCCATATGAGGTTGTAGGAGTTTGTTTGTTTGTAAATGGTCTGTGTCAACAGAAAACAACCTGAAATAAATGCATTTTTAACCTGGCATTGATTTCTGAAAATTTAAATCATTACCATTATCCAAAAGTTCTCAAGAGTCTGTCTGTTCAAGGCATCAATATCCAGTGTGATACCCAGAGCTATGGGAAGCTGACCCTGGACCCAGCCACTCTGCTGCTTTCCAAGAAGCCTCGGATGAATTAGCCCATCTCACAGGGCTTTTTCTGTGATTTCTGTCTGTATTTTTCATCTGTTTGTCCTCTCACCCCCATTTGCACTAGAAATTACTGTTTCTTTTCTCTGTCTTTTATGCTTTCTTATGAAATTCTACTTTATTATATAACTAAATATTTTATATTTTAAACCTTAGAGAGTAGTGTACAGAATGAAGAAGGAAAGTAGTTTGAAAATATTAAGTACTCGATAAAAATAACATCCTAAGATTATAAATCACATAGATTTGGTCTACTTCTATTACATTATTTATTACATTGATCAAAGATCCAAATTAAATTATAATGTTGACACAAAAGGACAACATTTCTTATATTTCCTAAATAAAATATTCATTAACAAAATACAGGTATTTTATCATTAAAAATCTGTGATATTTTGTACAGTACAGTAACAGCAATTTACCATAATATAATAATGAGGAAACTAATACAAAGAAAGTCAATAGGAGACTGTTGTCGGAGGTTGTTATTGGCTGAATTGTGCCCTCTTTCCCCTAAAATGTTCACATATAGAAGCCACAATATAGTCATGTGCCACACACTAGCATTTCCAGTAACATTGCACCACACACAAAACCATGGCCCCATGGCAGTCTGCTGCTTCATGCTGCTGTGTCCTTCTCAGTTTGTGTGCACTTATTCTGTGATGTTCCCCAGCAAGGAAACTGCCTGAAGACACATCTCAAAATGCATCTCCAGTGCATAAGGATACTATACAATGTGACTGCATTTCAAAACAGGGATTTCCAAAAGGTAATTAAGTTAAAATGGGATCTCCAGGGTGGGTCCTAATCCAATATTACTGGTGCTCTTACACCAGAATTTCAGGGCCATGAGATGCCTGAGTGACAGTGCAGCAGGAGGTGGGTAACTGCGAGGCAGGGGGAGAAGACTCAGGAGAAACCAGGCCCACAAGCCATTGACTTTAGATTTCTAGCCGCTGAGGGCTATTTTGTGAGAAAATAACTTTCTGCTGTTTAAACCACTCAGCCTGTGGCATTTTATGAGGGCAGCCCTAGAAAATATATGCAGAGGGTAGCAGTGACAGTCTATTTGCCAAGGGAAGATGAAATTTGGAAAGGACATAAAACTTGTTTCATTTTTTTCCCCTTTAGGCATTCAGGGCCCGGTAAGATAAACTCTGCTCTTTAAAATATCAACATGCCTTTCAATGTTCTCTTTGAAAAGGTTACTCAATAGTGTTCATTTCTGAACATAATTTTTACTCACTTCAAAAAATAGGTTTTTTAGCAGTCCAGTATCTGCATTTGATTATCCCAAAAGAATTGAAAGAGTTTTAACCATGAGAGAAAAAAGATTACTCACTATGGAAAGAAACAGAAAAAAACTCCGAAAATGTGGGGAGAACCAGGTGGAGGATGAGAAGAAACATACAGGGCAGGGTGAGTCACAGAAGCCCCCACATTTCCACAGATTGGTGCAAGTTCCCCAGTGAGTGCAGGGAGGACTCTGGTGACTCACAGGTCCAGGGCTACACAGGGTGGCCAAGCGCTCTGGGGTGACTCTCAGGTTGTGGCTACTGATCAGCACTTTTATACTCATATTTTAATAAAAAAGTTCTTGCCAACTGACATTTTTCAGGACAGGGAAAATAGTGGTTTGCTCTGAAGTTTTTTATTTTAAAAGTTATTTCTCAAATTTGAGTATGCTTCCTGTTTTTCTACGTAAGTTATAAGCTCTGACTCAAAATAAAAGAAACAATAAGCTCTACCTTCAGAGTTTTGCTCAGATTTCTACTATAGAATGTTCTCATTGATAGCACAGAGATGGAATTAGGAATTTTTATATCATATGATACTAAACAAAATACGTTTTAAGAGTGATCTAAGACTGTCCTATTTAAGTTATGTTGACTCTGACATAATACTGGTCTGTCGTAGCAACTTTCTTCGCTGTCCAGACCAAATACTGGATACCCAGAGTGTAGTGAGGAGAGATTTAGTTTCCCTGTGGTTACAGCCCATAGTCGGCTGGCTCCAGGGCAGAATGGCATGGAAGAAGGTAGCAGTAGAGGAAAAGCTGCTCAGGTCCTGGCTGTCAGGAAGCAGAGATCCAGCAGCAGAAGAGGAAGATAGACCCTTCCAGGCCTCGCTTGCAGTGCCCCGGCTCTGCTGACCAGACCTACTCCCTAACAGCACATTTAGCTAGAAACTTACTGGTAAGTGAACCAAAGATCAGTGAGGCACCTGCATGATCCATTACCTCCCAAGAGCCCCGAGTATGATTGCATGAGATGTTGGGGGGACATCTAGATATAAACAACAACATGAATATGTTTTTATTAAAGTGTGAAATTTAATTACATAAATAAATGTAGAATTAAGTTTTACTCTATCTTTTGGTGAATTCAAATATTAGTAATATTATTAGTATTATTTTGTCTTTCAAATATTATTAGTATTATTAAACTCTTAATATTTATATTGTTCCCTGCTTAGTGACATTTATTTTGTCTCAGAGTAAGACAATATTTTAGAAATTATTTCATATTTTCAGTAACGTATTAAATGTACATATTAATGGGGTTTAATATGACATTTCCACACACATAGTGAGCACTGACCAAGTCTAGCCCCCCTTTTCTGCCCTACCTTGCTTCCGCATCCTGCCCAAGGTCTAGTACTCACTACTGAACACTCAGGTTCATGTTTTTTAGACTCCACAGATGTGAGACTCTTGTCTCTCAGCTATTGTCTTACTGTGTCTGGTTTATTTTGGTTATTGTTAATTGATCCTGAATGCAATTTGACCTCTTGAGGGACTGTGTACACTACTGGCCATCTCATCTGAATTATGATTCCCATAACTTAGGCACTGAGTCACTCTCGGCAAAGTATCATGTAACTTAGCCAATCAACAACACAGCACATGGTATTACAGAAAACACAGAAGGATGCTCTTGTTACTTCTAATTGCAGATTTCTGAAATTGATGTCACCTAACTTTTCCCTAAATTTTGAAATTACTTCACTACCCAAGCCTTCTGTCATTTTATCCATGGGCGTGCCTGCTTTACAGCTGGAATGGATTCCGTGTATCAGCAAAAACACTGCATGCTCGATGACACCAGTCTCAGCACATCTGGCATCTGCTCCTACATTAGGGCATGTCCACAATTGCCAACTAGAGCACACTTCTGCCTCTGGGGTGGTCAATAGCAATGTGCTAGTATTATCCAGTCAGAGATTAACTTTTTCCATGTTTTAATTAACAACTGTCTCTATATTGAATATTTTCTGATCTTTTCAAAGCTCTTGAATCAGTTAAAAATGTTTCCTATGTGGTATGTTCTATTTTCTCTTATCTAAAAAAATGTCTACAGTCTTGCACTTAATTTTGTATTCCTTACAATAAAGTCCACGTAAGTATTTACCATACATAAGTCTATGTACCAGGGTACCGCCTAATGTTTATTAACTATATGTCCTGCCCTTATAAAATACAGTCTTCAAAAAAAATTCACAACCAAAAAATTGAGGCTAAAATTTTTGTCATCTCAAGGGAAGTCTGAATGACACAACATCCTACATCACTATTGTCAAAGAACTTTATTCATGACAATTGATGGCTTCCATGTACTAGGCTTGACAAGTCCCTCCTGAGTACATTTCCAGTGGCTTTACAGAACTGTTGTCTTTGAAGGGTAGACATTTGATTACTCCCCTGGATATTCAGATGTCCATAAGGAGAAGTAGCAATGTAGTCAAAGTATAGGATAAACGTGCTCTGTAATTGCCTGTCCCGAAAAAAAAAAAAAGTCACCTGTTGTGAAGACAATGTCTGTGGTATTATTTTTTAGTTGTTTTACATGCTGCTTAAACAAGAAACCTTTTTTAAAAATGCTCCTAAATTCATCAGCTATTTGGAAGGGTCTGAAATTATAGACCTTGTCAAGTATTCGAGGTGACAGGCAACCTCATGGTCTTTCCATCCCCTGGCATACAAGTTGGGTAGCCCCATGGGTAGGTGTGGTGATACCAGATGTCTCTTCCCTGCTGGCCAAGAGCCCTTGAAAATGTAGGAGACCTGAGCTCCACTAGCCAAAGCTCCCATCTTTCACCGTCAAAACATTAATCCCTGTGAGTTCCTCTAGGAGAGACCTTTGTGTTTCAGACAGCACTTAAAGTTCGTTGTGATGGCAATACTACAGACACCAGAGACTAACTACAACTCTCCCTGGAAACAGCTGCCCCGGAGCTTTAGAATATTTTCTTTAGTCTTTAGAGCACTGACATTTCAGGGAAAACTCAGCATTCTTGGCACAGCAAAGCTTCTCAAGTGAGAGGTCTTAAGGAAACCATTTACACATATGAAAACTTTATACATGTAAAGAGATGTATTATTATAAATGACTCAGAGCTTCAAAAATGATATAATTTTGCATGATTTATATCATATACCAAAGAGTATGGCCTGTAACAGGCCATTGCCTTATGTGGAATTTTAAAATTTTATGATAAAAATAAATTTCCATGACCATGCCCACTGGGTCAAGCAGCTGAAGGCACAGGAAAGAGCCCCAGCCTGGCCATTGGTCTCGGAGGGAATGGTCCCGCTCTGATGGAATGCCCATGTCATCCTGGGCTTTGGGGTTCATGCATTCAGCGGTGGGAGGCTGGGCTTCCCAGTGAATGCTGTCCTGACTGCTCCAGACCCCAAATCGCCTTCCCAGGGCTCTGGGGAAGAAGGGCCAGTGGATCTGCTCCAGGGAATAATGTGCAGAAACTATGGGCAGCACTCAGCAGACGAATCTAGGAGAAAAAACTCTGACTTTGAAAATTAAGAAATCTAATTAATATTTATATTAGTATTTAATATTAATATTTACACTTCATCAATAGGCCTAGAACTACTTATTTGATTAGGCAACCTACTTTTTTCAATGTGGAACTATGTTTTCCACATTGAAACAAGATCTATTATTCCTTTTTATGCAGATGAACTTAGCTTTTAACTTCTGTTGAATTTACAAGACAGATACTATATTTAGTATCTAAAAAGAATTCTGCTTCAGGCTCATACTTATACCTGGGTAAACTGGAAATAGCAACTGATATTTTACTTTAAATATGTAGCCCAGGTAAAATATCTAGAACAACTTCTACCAGTATGTTTACAGGACCTATCCCAGATGTTTTCCAATTATGTCCCAATAGAAGCAGTCTCCTAAACACAATTGTCATATGCAGTTTGAAAAACAAGACATCAATAAAGGAGTTTTTACTTGTAACTGCTGCATTTAAGAGGCATACATACCGTTTGACTAGGCATTCCACCTCTCATAACTTACTATAAGAAAATAATTAAACAAACACACAAAACTTAATCTAAAGTTTTATTGTAGAATTCAATGTATTCATTCAGCAGATATATAATTCACTGTGTGTTTATCATGAATAAACAGTTACAAAAAGAAACAGCTTAAATGCATAAAAATAAGTTACAGGAAAAAAAATTATAGTATGTTCAAATATTGAAGTGGTAGTCATTAAGACTAATGATATAGAAATATATTTATTAAAAATAAGACATCCCCTACCACATGATTAAAGGAATAAAGCAACTGAAAATATATTACACAGTCCTTTTTATATAGATAGGTAACAGAAATGTTTTGTGTTTGTTTTGATCTGCATGAGTTATCTGTCCTAGATTTATTCTTCTCTTGAGACTGTCTTTCCTAGAATAGCAAGTTCTAGTTTCTGACCCCCATACCTCTTCCCATGGGTACATTTCTTCTAGGGTGCTCTGGATAAAGCATTTACACATAATTGTGCCCACATTGCATGATCATGTGGCCTTCTCACTCCATCTATGCTGGGTCTCTAAAACTTTTCATTTTCAATCTCTTTAGTAATGCCATCTTTTCTCTCTTCTTTAAACAACATCAACTATTCAGCTTTTACCTGTATTTAGATTTTAAGAAAAGAGGAATGATGAAAGGAAAGCTCAAGAAACAAACTATTCCAAATACTACAGCTCCAGGATTCCTAGAAATTTACTTTTTTCCATAGGACACTTTTTTCCAGTTACGTTACAACATGTATCGATTATAATCACTAGTGTTGGTGGCAGACTCTGCATAGCACCACTGACAACTCTCCCAAGGCACCGAACTCCAGTGAATTCTAAAAGCCCAGGATTCTGTCTTTGCAGATCCTAAACTGTGTTGCATACTCCACCTCTCATTTTCAGTTCATTCTTACATCAGTTTTTTCAGAGTCAAATGAAAAGTGAGACTAATTTCAAAGGATCCTAAACATTTAAGATTAGATGAGAAGAAAAATATCTAGGATAACTTACTGAAATGGTTACAATTTATTTACAGGAGTAATCCCATGTATAAAAGAACATTTTTTCAATTTAATGAAATAGGTTTCAGGTTTTCTTGGCCATAATGCAAACAATATAGCTGAAGAAAGTCATAGGGACCTTTAACAACTTTATCTAGAGCGGCTTCTAGTTAGAAACAAATTTATTTGAATCTTTTCACTTTGCACAACTGGCAAAAATCATCTGAAGTGGGCACTAGAAAACTCTGAGGACCTCCATTCAGTAACTCATATTACTTGCATCCATTTTGGGAAAAAGCTTTTGATTCACTTTTCTTGAGTGATTTGAATACTTTATAATGTTAAGCATTTTTTTACCATACAAAAAGAGCCACATTTTTCTTCCTTACTCTAGTTACAATTTTGAAAACTTCAAAACAGGGACATCAGCTGCTCTATCACCATTAAATCTCAGCACTCTTAAGAGAATACACACTACTGAGGACACCATAGAGTCAGGGTTGGAGCAGAATATTTCCCACAAGGATGTGGCAAGCATCTTACAGATTAATGGATTTCACAGTTTACCCCCTGGAGGTTGAGAACCTCAGTCTGACTGCAGGTGTGATGGGAAATAGAAGGACATTTTTCCTCTGCCACCAAAGTGATTTGCTTTTATTCATTTTATGTTAGTAAGAACTGCATAAATAAGTCTTTTAAAAACCATGTCTACAAAATTTACCATCTGCTTTCTTCTTAACTCATTTTCCCCAGGGCCATTCATGTAAGGATTATGAATGACCCCGTCTTGGTAAATCCAATGATCAACTTTCTATTTTCATTGAAACTTTCTTTTTTATTATCTTTTGATATAGACCAAAAAAAAAATCTGCCTCCTTCTTGAGCATGACTTGACACTTGGTTTCTTCAGTTGAGTTTCAGACTATCACACAATTTTTCTGCAATCCACAAGCTTCTCTGCTCTCAGAACTCAGAGTACCCTAGCACACTAAGCTCATTTTTACTGCACCTTCTCTGTGTATACTCTGTATAAGTTCCTATAGTCTTAAATTCAGTATATGGTGAAATTTAAATTTCCAGGTTGAACCTCTACCCTGAACTCCAGTTACATTAATCAAATTTCCCAATGAATTCCTCTTGGATGACAAATTAGAATCTCATGTTTAATATGTCTAAAAACATAATCCTTCACCAATTTGCCTACATGAATCCATAATTCATAACTTATTTTTTCTGAATACTTTCTGTTCAACTAAAGTCACCATATCAATCTTGTTCCTCAAAGTCAAATCTTAGCATTCGAGTTGGTTTCTCAATTTTCTTATATTCTCATTTTTATATATACTTTTATATCTACTTGAATCTGACTGACGATCTCTCATCATTTCTATATCTCAGTCGTAAACCAAACAACCATAGGCTTATGCGTGGATTCCTGAAGCCAGTAATGTTGTCTTGTTCAATCATTGCTTTTAAAATAACAGACTCAGAAGTGCCAGAATTTAAAAACACAGATTATATCAAGCTCTGATAAAAAGTCCAGTGTCTTCCTTTTAGTCTTAGAAAATATAATCTAAAGTCTCACCATGATCTGATTAGACGCTAACACCCTGCATGATCTCATTCTGGTCTCATCTATTTCCATCTTCATTGTCTGGTTTTCTGCATTAATGGTTTTTTCTTCTGTTTTAACATGCTGAGCACATAGTACACAGGCTTGGGTCCCTTCACCTGGAATGCTCTTTCTTGCTATTTGTAAATTATTAGTTTCACCTTGCTGTAAGGGTCTTACACAGTTTCTCTGGCTAGCCTCAATAAGATTCATACCCTTCATCTCTAACCCTCTAACCCTTTTATATTTTATGCAAAGCATTTTTTATTCCTGGCGTTTATCTCTTTCCTGTATTTGTCAATATTTTTCTTTTTTTATATAGGGACATTCTCTCCCTCTCTCTCTCTCTCTCTCTCTCTCTCTCTCTCTCTGTCATTTTCTTGCTTTTCTTATTTGATATTTTTCTCTGCCTCTTTTTTGTCAGGCACAGAAGGCTAAATCTGTCCTGTATGCTAAAGCAAAGTAATTCCGTTTTCTGTAAGCTCTACCTCATCTTGAGATTTCTACAAAATTATAATTAGCTTTTATAAAAGGCTCTGTCCTTTCTTCCTAGCATATTGCTAATGTGTGATTTGCTTTCTTCTTTGATTTTCAAACTATTCTAAAATTGATATCATTATAATCATTACTGATCATAAAATACTGAGGCTCAGAGAGGGGCAGAAACATTTTCAAGGTCACACAGCTAGCTGGTGGCAAAGCAAGTGCACACTGCACTGCCTCTCCCTTTTTATTATCTTCCTTGCTCTTCAATCTGGTTAATTGCAGTAAGCCTTAGACTCTTCTGGAAGAAAGGTGTCTTATTATCTGATTAAGTGGAATAATTATCAAAGAATAATGCAGACTTAGACCTTCTGAGAAAGATGTTAATTTTAAGGAATAGCCCATTAGCATGGAAATTCTTTCCTACTCTGTTCTGACTCCCCAAAGCTTTTCATATCCTATTTCCTTTCTAACCAGTTCCAATACAAAACAGACACTTGATTAAAATTTTCTGTTATCTATTGCTTGAGTCTATTATAAAGCAAGGCCTTATTTTATAGGAAAAACAAGCTAAAAACAACCTTTTGGGAATAACAAATACTGCGCAATTTTGCACCAAAGAACCACCATATTGCACGTTTTAAAAAACTTTTCAGGTGTCTTTTTTATTTCAATTCTAAATCCATAAGGATTCTGAGAAATGTTTGCATTTGTTCAAAATCTCGTTTGTTCTGATATTGTATTTGTGGTGTCAGCTTGGATAATCATGCCTAGTGGATTAGTTCACACAGTTCTGGGTATGACTGGATGATTGACTGAATGAACAAGAAAGACCCACCCTCTTCAGTGCAGGGGGGTGACACCAACCAATAGGTTTGTACCCTGGATGGAATAAAAAGGGAAAGAAGGATGTTTTGCATTTGTTTCTCCAGAAGAGCTCCTGGCTTTACCACTGCCTTTGGATGTCATTCTCCAGGCTTCCAGTGCAGACTCATTAGCTTTGTGACAGAGACTCTTCAGCCTTTCGACACAAACTCTTTGGCTTCCTGATGTGGACTCAGAGGAGACACTACAATAAGCTCCAGGCATTAGACTTCTCACTATATCCTCTGCTGTCCAGTACCCAGAAGGTCCTTTTTTAGGCAACCATTGTAAGTGTATCTTGTAAATTTTATATATTCTGTTCATTCAGTGAACCCTAACCGATAGAGTATTTAATTTTTTAAAGATAATTAGTATAGCTATCTGAGAGCAGAGCATTTGGTAAAATATTTCTCAGTACTATTTCAATGTTCAATTGATTAAATTGCATGTCCATATGGAAATAAAATGCTTCTGAAAAACATGTATTCTTTCTATTTATAATTTATTAGCAAAATGTGTATAAAACTGTTTAATAGTTTTTATTAGTAAAATTTTAGGGGCAATATTTAAAGAAGCTAGATATATGATATTCCATCAATTTCTGTCTTTTAAAAGCTGAACTAGTAAGCCCTAAATATTTGCCCAATGAATATATAAGCAGTAATAATTGGCTCTGAGCACTAGCTTTCCATAATTTAATTCTTTATAAATAGAAATCTTCTCCCTGCTCTGCATTACTAGATCTCACATCCTTTTTTAAAAAGTAGTGACACAATAGACACAATTAATCACACTGTATTTAAATACAGATAGGTCAAATTTCATTAACAGTTGCTCGACCATTGCTATCAACAAAAGTGAAAATTGTTTATTTTTCCCATCAATAAGATAAATATGACAAAGAATTAATCCCATACTCTGTATGCTGGTCTTATGGGGACTGTAGATGTTTCTCTCCATTTCTCTCAGTCTCCCAACCCCTTTTTCTGATGATTTCTCTCTCCTGAAAGCAAAGCTTGGAGATGAGGAATAACCATTAAATACAGCAGCTGTTGCTAGAGTGATGCTAACAGTTGCAGCTGAAATGTGACTTCTCAGTCCACTTTGTCACTACAGTGAGGCAGCTGAACTAAATTATCTCTCAACGGTTCTTGCCCTTCTGGCATGTGACTCTTCCTAACACAAGTTTGAAAATTTCTAAAAATCTTACTCTGCCCAAGAAAATTATTATCATGGCTCCATAGTTATGCATACTACAATTCCCTTCTGAGTCTTTTCACATTGGATGATCTAGTTTAAGCTTACCAGGAAATATCTTTGAAACTAGGCCTCTCTAGTGATGAAAAAGTCTTAGCAACATTTGTATCTTTCCTTATAATTGTATTAAATATTTTCTCTGACACTCAACTTGTCAAGTTCATTATAATTACTAATCTAAATGGTATTACAATATTCCAAATGTGCTATTCAAATGTAGTATTACATTATTTCTCACGTGTGGTTCAATTTTCTTTGCTTCTTACATGTCATCCATTGAGATATTTTTACCAAGCTAATAGTAGACTGCTAGCAATGTAAGTAAATTAATAATGCTTTTTCCAAATGTTCAGTTATATATATTTAAAGCAGACAAAAAGTAGGTATTATTTAAGAAAGGGAATAATTAATACAATCCAAATAACATGCAAGTCAACATTGTTCAGAGAATGGAGATTGGAAAAGCCTTTAACAAAATCCAACATCCACTGAGTCTCATGGAACACACCGAATCAGCCCGCTGCAGAGAGGCAGATCTGCGCACGTCCTACCAAGGTCCCAAGTCGCACAGAACACACCGAATCAGCCAGCACCCTGGCAACAATCAACTAGACCCCCCCCTTCTGTGTAGACGCAGAAGACACTGGACCACCAGACCACGGTACTGAGTCCTGCTGCTCCCAGCCCAGAGGTAGGGACTTCTGAGCCACCATCCCACTGCTCCTGGACCAGAGGAAGAGGCTTCCTGGCCCACAAGAAAGGGCTTTTGGCCCACCATCCCTACCGCTGCTCCGGGCCCCTGTCCCACCTCTCCCAGCTCAGAGGAGGTTATCTGTGCAGTCGCCAAAAGCCCCCCACCCCAGTGGAAATGAGAAAACAAGTACATAAGCCTCAAAACCAGACTTCCAGATCACCTATAGCAACCCCAAAGGGAAATGAGATGGAACACTCTGATACTCAACCACCTGGACCCACTGAACTGGTAACAAAAGGGGATCTGGAAAAAATGAAATCAGAAATAATTTCTCAGATAACAGGAGAAAT